>JARKIE010000990.1:0-18394 GCA_029378255.1 Mycena rosella
TTGGTAAAGAGGTCATCCCAGCCTCTGCACGTAGAATTAGCATCGGGAATCCTATAAAATTCTTTAACGAACCTTATAAGACGACACTTGGTCTGGTAGTTCACCAAATCCAAGGTATAGTTCGTCCAGGTTTCCTTGACCTGCTTGATGTATTCTTCGAGAGCCATCTGAAGGCGCGGTGAGATAGGTAAAAACCAACTTCGAAAAAGAAAATTAACCTCTCCCTGCGCTTGGATGATGACTTCCTTGATCAAGCTCTCGTTCTTCTTCAGGTCCATATCGTAGACATGGCCAAGGGTCATGCTGTAGAGTGATAAGTGGCTTTTTTAATAGCAGTGGAAAGTCCACATACAGGGGCAAGGGAATGGCCGAAGGCATGCGCAACGCCTTGAAAAAGTTGCTTCCAGTGCCTATCCTTCATCCCCTCCGACTGCAGCTTCCGATATCACCGCGTTGGATTTGAGCAGCCCCTTCAACACGTCCTGCACGTATTCGAACGCCGCGTACTGCCTCATTCTGGTGGGCATCTTGGTAGTCGAAAGCGAGCAACGCGTCGATCTGCTGCCGCAGCTTCCTGGGCTGGACTGTCGCCCAGGACATCTCCCGCAGCTCCTTAATCTGGTTCCAGATGCCAGAGAGCGCGGTCCAGACACCCTTGAGGTCGCGCAGCTCCTCAAACACGGGTTCGAGACGCGTGTGGCGGGTGAGTTCGAGGGTCGAGCGCCTCCTTGGCTCGACAGACCGAGGTTCGTATTCCTCCTGGACGCGCGTGAGCTTGCCCTCGAAGACATTGATGGTGTTCATCGCAGTGTCGGCGGGCATGTTGCCTTGCACGGGGCGGGTCTGTTCCCACTCCTGTAGGACGTCGTTTATCTTATTCTCGACGATTGTGTCTTGCGCGACAATCTTGAGCTGTAGACCAGCTGCCGGGGATTCAGACAGGCGCTACGCAAGGTTGAAGAACACGCACCGAGTTGCTCCTGGATGGAATCATTCTTCCTCTTGAGGATTTCGTTGTAAGCGCTCCATTCGCCGCGCAGTTGGTCGCTGTAAAGCCAGTCGTCGGGGGAACTGGTATCTGAATCTGTGCAGGGTCTTCTCGCCGTTCTCGCAGAGCTCTATCATGGGGCCCCATGCCTTTGTCTTCTTCTTGAGGTCCTGGACGAATGTGATGAATGTAACAGCCGCAGCCGTCGATGAATTGGCAGGCGCGAAGGCCTGCAGCGAGGCGAGGTGTTTAGCAATTTCAAGGAATCCAGAGACGAGCGAACGCATACCTCCATGGTGGTTGGTGTTGACGCGTCTACACCAAATAATTTGGTGGTCAAGGAAGCGAAGCCACGTGCTGAGAACGCTCTTCCCCAACTTCAACACCTCTCGTTCTCGTCGCCCGATTACTGCCTTCGCCCATCATGTCCGGACGTCAGCAGCGTGTGATGGTTCAGCCCATCGTAAGTTTTCGTCGCGGAATCCTCTGCAAAACTAACAACGAGCCAGAATGTCATCTTCAAAAATCTGCAACAAGTCCGTTTACATCCTCGTGTCTCCCTCATGTCTGACCCAATCTCTGGCTGCAGAAAAACCAAAATCGTCATCTGGCTGTACGATAACATCGAGATGAGGATTGAGGGACGAATTCATTGTGCGTCCTCCCCACACACTCTTTTCTCGGCGTTAAAACTCGGTGCCGCGTGCATGTAGAGTCTGCGACAGAACCACCTTGCATTGTCTTCTCTTATCTTCTGCTTATCCCCTCCGTCCTCGAATCTGCTCATTCATACGCGTTTACAGGGTTTCGACGAGTTTATGAACGTTGTGATTGATGAGGCTGCAGAAGTCTATGTAAAGGACGCAAAGCCACGGAGAGAGCTTGGTGAGCTGGGCTGACTTGCCATTCGCTGCTACTTGCCTTGCTCATGCGCGACGTAGGCCGCATCCTGCTGAAAGGCGACAATATCACGCTGATACAACAGGTCGTATGAGCAGCCAGCTGTACCGGTTTGTACCAAAAGTGTTAGGGCACCACGGCGCAGAAAGACTAATTCGTGAATATATTGACTTTGTATGTAGCCCCAGATTACAGATTGTATATAGGCAGTAACCGCGTCAGACTGAGTGACTGCCTGCATAACGGACACTCGGCCTGTGGTCTGTGAGTGAGCTGGGTGGCTTACAACAGTGAAGCGACCGACCTTCTCCCTGCCCCAGCCAACAATGCAACTCCAACAAAAGAGATGTCCGCACTCTGTAGAACAGCTATCCGTCCTCTCTTCGAGACATAATGTGCAATTTCTCCCTGCTCTGAGCGCTTCAGGGATGGACGAAATATCCAGCATCGTCCTCTCGTCCTCTTCTGCCGGTTTCGCTGGTTCGCCTTCAGGGTCGACGGGGCCCAGAAATATGGACACAGGCCGCTCGTCGAGAAGGGTTTCACGCGCGCTCCCTGCATTCCGCTGCTTCCCCTTGACGGCCGAGGGTTCCACAGCCAGATTCCTCCTCAAGAACACGACCAATCGATAGAGCAGCCTTACGCCGAGCAGAATTCCCAGCAAAGAGTACGACGGTGGCCGCACATGAGGATCTTGCGGAATAGACGACACCTAAATCTAAATCAGCCAGCGCTCAGCCACGAAAAGGCTCCCTGACTTTCCGAATTCCCAGCAGCCGCTTCACGAGATCGTAATACGTCCATTGATATAGAATACGGCCAGGTTCAGCTCGGCTAGGACCTCCAAGACGCCCGGGAGAGTCTTCAGCGTCTTTCGGAATCGAGATGGCTGACCGTAGTCGGGAGATATATCATCCAACCGTGCCAGGAGATATGCAGGAACAGTCGGAAGAAGGACCAACGCCGCGCGCGCCAGCCGCGACGGGGGGACAACCCGGTGAAAGGCAGAATACTGCCATATATCGGTATATTCTTCTCCCAGCGTCTGTGTAGCTAGTGGGAACAATAAATTTCTGCATTAGAATTGAGAAAACTACGCACCCCGAGCCGTGGTTAGGCCATAGTACCCCAATTTCACTAATAAATCGACTTCCTTGTCCCAGCGACTTAACCAGCGGGTCCCTGGACGCTTCGTTCATCAAGAATGAGCGATGCTTGGTGCGGTTTCGACCAACCGAGCCAGGCGCGGAGCACAGTTTCCACCTGGTCCTTCAATGAGGAAACATGGTACAAGTCTCGTTGATTGGCCCGAACTACCAGTCAAGTCCGCAGATTAGAATACGTGGATGCGTCCACTGAATCCCGGCGTACTGATTTGAGCTTGCTGAGCAGGGGGAAACGACGGAACAGACATGGTGTAGAGACGCGTTCACGCGACCCAAATTTGTTTGGCCCAATTTCCTCTTTTCCCACCACTACCACCATCAGCGCAGGAAACGACATGAGCGAACCCTCAGTCTGGACAAAACGTACGCGGAATACAATACATCCCCGAGGCTCAACCGCTGACTGACACGCCAACCCCAGTCAAGTAGGATGCACAGACCAAACCGCCCCGCTCCGTCTAATTTGATTTCTTTTTCTTCCCGTTGCGCAGAATGGGTGCGTTAATGGGTGGCGGCGTCGGGCTCACAATTGGGTTCCTGTTCGGGTCCTGGAGTATCATGCAGTGCGTCCCTCTCCCCGCCGCAAAAACCTTTTCTCGTTCTTAAGTTTCAACTTAGGAACGGCGCCGGCCCGCGCGGGGTCCTCTCCACCCTCTCCAAGACCATGCTGAGCAGCGCAGCCACCTTCTCGTTCTTCCTCGCCATCGGCTCGGTACGCGCATTTCCCGCCTCGCGTACCGGCATGCTCTCATGCCATGCTGTCTGCACAGGTAATCCGGAACGAGTCCCCCATCCTGGAGGCGGCGCATCTCCAGCTGATGGTCCCCACGCCTGCGATCCGCTCCAGGGCGGAGGGGTTCCAGATGATGCGCGCGCGCTGGGAGGAGGAGCGGCGTCGGGGACCGCCGCGAGTGTAAATAACTCCACAAACGTCCGGAAAACGCGTCGATACGCCAGTGGCTGCATCTTGCCACCCTCACTCTATGTATACTTGTGCCCGACTTTTCAGTTGGCTACGCACAATCAATTCAATGAACCCAGAATAAAATCAGGAGCTGAGCACACTGCGCCTCTAGCTCGCGACTGTTATATCATAACGAGCCTGCTTTTACCCCCCATGTTCAACGAGTCGAACCGCAGGACAGTCTCTGGACATCTATTCCACCGATCTCTCAAAGCCTGAACCGTCATATCTGCGAGTCCAGACTGATCAAGACGGCGACTACGTGATGCGCGACGTGGGGGACAACCTTTTCGAGGTCAGCTCCTTCTCATGCTAATTAGAACCACCCAGAATGAACGCGCATCATTCTCTTCAACTTTTAGACTCAAGAGTTTCCACAGTCTTTCGAGATTTCGCTGACAGCGGCTCTCCGATTCCCATGCACTGCGCCCTGTGTCGGGTACTCTTGCGCAATGTTGTTTTTGCTGTGTCCATCTTTATCCGATGTACGTTACATGTCCAGAGGACTCACTTCAGTGTGCTCCGAGACGAGGACGAGGTCATGTACATAGATTCACCTTGATGTGTGCTCGTTTTTGTTTTTGACATCGTAGTTGCAAATGTGTATGTAGGAAGTTGTTTCGTTGGAGAAAATGCTTCGTTGGCAAGGATTCGAAAATCGTTGCGAACCCCGTCAAATGACGATACTTAAGTTCACTCCAGATGAGGATCAAGTCGCTCGACGTTCGATTATTGAGTCGGACGCGTACGTACATAAATCGGACGTATATACTCGAGGACAAGGATCCAATTGTAACGACGCATATATATCCAAGAGAACACACAGTTGTCAGAGGCTATGCCAGAAAGTTGTTGGTTAACTAGCGACAAATAGGTGAGCGTTGGTACTATGGGTATGATGGCGGACTCCGCCGGAGTCCGGCGGACACCGGACACTTGGAGTGATCCCCTCCAGAGATTCGCTCCAGCGATTGCTTCGACGGATTTCCTGGAGTGCTCGCTTGGACATATTAGCTACACCGAATGAATGGAGTACTTTCCATCAGCGGAATCCTAGAATGAACATATTCCCTTGTAGAGATTCCTTCCACGATAAATCTGCGGTCAATCCTCAACCATTATTGCTTGGCACATCTGCTCAAGCGAATTGCTGGTCACACATTATCCCAGCTAATCAGTTAAGCGTTTTGCTAGAGGCCTTTGCTAAGACTTTTATCTTCATTGATTTCTTGCATTGCTTCTGCGGAGCGATTTGGATTCCCTTCAGGCTTCTTTTTCCAGAGTTTTTTTGGTATGAAAATCCGTGCAAGCTTACCCTCCTACCGTTCCTTCCACCTAAATCCTGGGCTACAAATGTGCAACAGGGACAAAGTACTGCACAGTTTCGCGGCAAACTCCCATGACAGGGTTATCTAAGGAGACCTGTCCGAGCTGCAAGACAGCCTTTCTCACTGCCCCCAAAAGATGCAAAGGAACAGCCGATCCCGATAACGAGGACCGCTATTTCCAGCATGTATGTTGTTCCACGCTACACTACCAGGTCCCTCTTTTCTAACCGGAGCATCAGTGTGCGCGCCACGATTTTACTATAAATTCTCCGTGCAAATATTTCTATTGGAACGATATGATGCAGCGTCGCTTCGGGGGCTTGGATAATCCCTCCCAACCTCCCAGCTCACCTGATGTTTTTGGCTCCACTTCTCCACGTCCGTCAGGGTCACCTTTCTCTCCAACAAAAAGGCGGCCCCGTATAGCTTGTGCAAATGCGCCTGCCTGCCGCTCCAATGGCAACACCGGATGCGTGCAGCAGTTGTGCAAGACCTGCTGTGCTGCATCGAGCGTTGAATGCCATACCCCCCCTCACCGGCAGCCGACCCAATATGTTGTTAATTCATTTACGGTCAGCCCCTCGCCGCGTTCCGCGCTCTCCATGTCTACGTCCAACACATCACCCCTCACCTCGCCATCTCCTTCAACTTCGACTTCTACATCTGCTTTGACCGCTTCCCCGGAGCGCCCCATACCTCTTACCCCTGCCAAGGCTTACGCCAGGCCGGTCGATCCATCCTATGCGACCAAAGTCCTAGCTGGCGGTTTTGAGCTGAATGGTGGAGCCAATCAAGCCGCAGCATATAAAAAAGCCAGGGCGCACATGATTGAGGCTCACTGGTGGACCCAGGTGCGTCATTTTTCAACCTCTCTCCATGGTTTTAAAAATTTCGCATTAGAATAATGAACCTGCAGAGGCCTTTTCTGTTGTTGCAGTGCACTACCCCCTTTTCCACCCCAAGGATTCTCCTCCCATCGTTGCATTTGTAGGTGAATTGCATACCAGGAACTTTGCGTTCTGGAGTGGTACCAAATGGATGCGTACAGACAGCGCTGTGACTGTCCAGGCGGGATGTCCGCTTTACCTCAGATCTCCTGACGTCACAGTTTGTTTGGAAGGGCCTGTTCCTCTGGTCAAGTGCAAACTCTCCATCCCTTCTGGTCCTTCGGACCACCCCTCTGCTCAGACCCAGAGCTTGCAGTGAGTTTTTTTCTTTCCCGTGCCCGTGCAGCGGATTGCGACACTGTACTCATAGATGCCTTCAGCACGGTCATCATTGAACCCTTTGTATTACAAGTTTCTGACGACCAGGATGCCGGGAGTTCTGATATAATGTGTGCTGTCCTTTCTCCTCGTTCAAACAACCCTAAACCAATAAGCAGAGATCTAACATCTGACACTGAAGACTCGCTGGACATTGTCCACGGTGCCAGTCCTACAAAAAGAATTAAAATTGAAGTCGCCGCCAACGATGTGATGTGCGACCCACAATAATTATTTTCTTAATATCCTAATTAGTTTTATTGTTCAGCATCGATGCAACAACCCCTTCTCCTTCTCCGACCAAGGTTCTATGGCCGCTACGGTATGCATGTGACATGGAACATGGGTTCCGTGCTATGAAGAACGCCTCTGGTATTATGCCGGTCAAATTCAAGGCAGCATTTCCCGGTGCTATGTTCACTAGCACAACATATTATGACAACTTCAACAAGTGGCAAGCCCTTTCTGTTGAGGCGCGCATATCAGCTATAAGCGTTGGCAGGGTTCCAGAGGGGGAATGGATTTACATCTTGAAGAAATATGGCAAAGGCAAGGGTAAAGCCGCTTAAAAATAGTCTTTGATACTTCAACATTTTGAATCACATAATTTTCCTCCCAACCAAAAAAAAACAGTAGCAGAGCAAAAACAGAGACCGCTTTGCATCCAATGATTCCGTCGAAGGGTTTTGATGCTGACTACTAAATTGTACAGTTCATTGGCAAGTGCCGTTCATCAGATACCGTGATCTCCTGTGCGAGTACTTTTTCATTTCCTCCAGAGTTTGCTCTATGCCTTCTGTTGCAGCCACCCGATTGACCGCCGACTTTCTGTCAGTGTTCTGGTTTTCATTTGTAATCTGTTGACGCTTTTCTATAGACAAGAGCAGCTTGAAGAACAGACCGGCCTAACCCTGGAGCATCTCCTGGTAACACCCTTTTTTAAAAAAATCTGCTCCACTAGCCTCTCACCTATCTGGCAGAAAATCCTTCGAACACATGTTGGTCGGGCTCTGCGTCCTGCACCCAAGACCATCGCTGAGGTGCTAGGCCGTTTCGGCACGAGGAAGTCCACATCGACTGGACTTATGTCCAAGGCCAGGATGAGGACAAGAACAACAACCGTGATCATAAGGTCGACGACATTGTGCAAGGTTTCGTGAATCAAGGGTTCATGAAAGTTCCTGTGGTGAGTCGCATAGTTAATCAAATGCCTCCCAGTACTCATTGCTGCAGTATTCACCTCTTAGCTCTGCTCCAGGCAGCCCTACAGGCAGTCCTATGATAGGGGTGGATCTGACAGAACCTGTCAATGTTGTCAACACCGATCAGGCTTCTAAAGGTTCGCCGTAATGGTGTTATTTTGAGAGCTGTGTGTATAACGTCAACGCTTAAGACACGATCGATCAAAACACCTGGTTCGGGACCTTGCCCGATTACAATGAAATGCAAGACAGAATCCTCTGGGGCATGATTGCTTTCGGTACATGCTTGTGCCACATAACGATAGAACAACTGACCCACAACCACTAGATCCGGAGACGGATATCGCTCCTAATAAACCCAAGATTATTCTCATCAACTATGTTCTTCCTGAGGAGCCAGGCAATGTTGATGTCATCCGTTTCAACAAGCTCGACTTGCTGTTGCTCACCAAAGGCCCCGACAGTTGAGCATTGACCGGTTGGAAATTCCTAGCAGTGCCTATACCCTCAACGTGTTCACACGCAGCGCTATTCTAATGATGCTCCGCAAAAATTGGCCTGGCCGTACGTCCCTTTCGCTGTGTATTATCTCTGGGCACTCTCTTATTTTCTCGCCTAGGAAATATTAGTTTCGACATTTTCTGGCGTTTGCCAGGCTATGATATGGCTACCGAGTTTGGACCTCTGGCTTCATACCACCTGCGGCAACAACAGTTGAATGTTCCGCTTAAGCTGGACTGGCATGTGCAGAAGACCCATACCCTTCCGGCTTTCGGACCGCCTGAAGCTAGTCGGATCGTTCTGATCATTCGCGAGCATGAAGAAGAAGAGGACCAGGATGAGGACGATAAGGTACACTGGCAAATATTCTATTTTATTTCGGCGTTAATTTTATCCATGTTGCAGGACAGTGATGACGGTATGGCTTTAGACCCCCCTGCCTACACGCCCGTACCTCCGGTCGTAGCTCCTATGGCTCCTGCAGCTCCCGCTGTCCCAGTGATCCCTGCAATCCCGCCACCTGGCCTGATTGGGCCTGTGCTGCCGGTTGGGCCAGCGATCCCAGCTGCTCAGGCGGGCCAATTTACTGCCGCTATCAACCTCGAAACAGTCCTGTGGCTGGGCCGCATGTACAGTGACTTTCCTGTTGTCGCTGAGATTCGCACAACCGCTCCGCGTGCATCGCAGACGATTCCCAAATTGCTAGAGTGGTGTCAACAGGTGCATAATATTAAGCATGCTCACCCTCGAGTCCCCGACAACGCAGTCGGAGCCGGGATTGCTGTTGGGCACCAGATCACCCTCACAAATCTGGGGGTCCTCTTCCTCCACTCGCCGGTGTGGATCAAGGACGCGACAACGGTGCATGCATTTGTCGCAAATCATAGGGACCACCCGGCTGTAGCACAGTTCCTTGGAGGCGAGCAGAAGATAGGGCTGGGTGCGCTGCAAAGTCAGCTGAGTAAATTGCTTGGATAGCCATATTATCATTACCGTTTTGGAATGTATCCTATTGGAATTTAGGTGTCTTGTGAATTGCCTTATGGTTGGTCTCAGAGCACAAGAGCATTAGGAGGAGCGGTTCCAATGCCCGCGTCCGAGTATGCGTTGGCTGGATCCATACACACAGCAAAAAGAGCTTTGACAATCGTGCAGCTGCGATCACGATCACGAAGCGATCACATGACCATCAACGCGACGCGTCTGTATAAAATCCCCACGCCGTGTTTGTCCAAACTTTGGCGAGGTTGGTCTTAAACCACCACCTCGTCCCCCCGCTCACCGGCCCCGCATGCAATAGTTGCCCGGCTGGAGTCTTCTGTCAGGCTTTCAGGTCAAGACATTGCAAAGCGCGGTGGTATCCCCTCTTCTCTTTCGCAGATTACTCTACTCAGTGTATAGCATCCTGGTCCCCATTCTCCTTGTACTTTTCCCCCACCGGGTCTTCTCTTCGTCTCGACCTACGCCCACCGTGTCTGCTCCCCATCTCAAATTGAAGTCCCCGCACGACTCTACGCCTACACCAAACGCGCCCCAAACGCGCCCCAAACGCGCCTCAAACTCGCCTCAAACTCGCTCCAAAGTTTCCCATGCGTGCAGCGCATCAAGCACACGCGCCGACACTTTTTTGACAACATCCTTGCGACGCGGGTAGCCTTCGGCCAATCGGCCGATGTGTCTGATCATCCAAACAAAGTGCCACGCATTCTTTTCTCCACACCCCGCTGCTCCTCTCCCTGCGCGCAAACACCCCCCTCGTCACTCACAGTCGCGCATCGTGCGAAGACGTGAGGTGCTCGCCTTCTCAGGTACGTCCTCTGCTCTTTTTCGCCTCACTTTTTTTAAACCTGTGCTGCAGATCGACAGGAAGGGTGCCCCTTGCACCCCACCGCTCCCCTCGACCGCTGCGCCCCTCGAGTGCGAGGCTACACCATCGCCCGCCCGCAAGGCCAACGAGGACGATTGCTCATTACACGAGAGGAAACGAGTGCGTCCTCCGTCCTCCTTTTGTTTCACTTTTTTTGACCTACGAAGCAGATTCGATGAGCGCCGAAGCCCCGCACGACGGCAAGCCGGACCACAGCCCGTTCGCGCCCGAGGACTCCCCGTTGGTCCCAGCGGCATCGACCAACACCAACACCAACTAGTATGGGATCTCGCCCGAGTGGCTCCACCGCAACGCTCACAGCATCCTCGAGACGCTCGCCAACCTCTCCGGCGACGTCAAATTCGGTGTGCAGGCGGTGTGGTAGGCGTCGGCGGCGTATCGTGGCTGCGCCGGCCGTCCTTGTGATCGTCTACCACCACTGCACGGGCGCGGAGACAGGGCAGGCGTACAACCTCTCGCAGTACGCGTTCCACAGCGCGCAGGACGTCGTGCGCGGGTACGCGTTCAGCGACGTCGTTTTTACCTTTGAAGCAGACTCGCCCGGCTCACTGGTAAGCGTTCCCGCATTTGAATGCACGTCTGCTCACGCCGGCACAGATATAGAACCTGGCGAACTACCCCGCCGTGATTTTCATTGCAGATCTCTCGCTCCCATTTCAACGCGTCGCCCACGCCTCAACACGTTGCCCACGCCGCCCGTGCCACCTGTTCCCGCCTGATCCGCCTGCATCCTTGGCCGCCCGCCCCCACGATGCGTCCCAATGGACCACGTCCGTCCACGGGGGGGCTCCCGCTGCATACCCTACGCTGGCATGTTCCGGCCCCGCCCCCACACACGTCCGCCTCCGCGATGACGCCCTCGTCGCCCCCCCAGCATACCGCGAGCTCTTCTGTGGCACTGCCACATGGCGGACATCATGCACGTGCAAGATCTCCAGATCTTGCACTTTTGCGCCTTCAAAGCCCACGACGCCCCTCCTCACAACCCACACAACGACAACCAGCGAACGCGCCGCCCATCTTCATGCCCACGTCGCCGCGGAGAGGCGGAGCCCCGGGAAGATGCAGCAGCGGTGATCTCCGCCTTTCCCGACCAGCCGCCGCCTGCGCACGCCGCGCATGTACCTGACGCCACCTGTTGAGTCGGCTTGCAGGGCTCGGGGACGCGGGCCCGGGGAGGAAGGGCAGCGTGGGGAAGTGGAGTCGCCTGGGGACGGGCGCGGCGAGAGGCGAGATGGGAAGGACTTTCATTTCGGGGGTGGTACGTGCTTTTCTTTTTCGTACACAGACGCCATACTAACCTCGTCCGTGCAGGCGCCCCACAAACGAAGCCCCTCGTGTCCGCGCCCTCCCCGCTCGAGCCCGGCGCCGTCGGCCTGCTCCTCGCGCCACCGCACATTATCCTCGAGCCCGCTTCGCCCCGTCGCCCGCCCGCCCACGCAGCAGCGCCCTGCTCCTTGCGCCCAGGCTCGCGGACATCGGCGACGCGGGCAAGCGCTCGTCGCAGATCGTCTACACATCGGGGTTTGTCAACCGGCTCGTGATGCCCGCGCTTGCGGATCCGCGCGCTTGGAAAGCGTTTAAGATGGAGGTGCACGGGACAAAGCTCGTGCTGCACAAGCCGCCCGGGGACTGCGCCCCGGGCGTGCGCGAGCTGACGGCGAGGTCTTGCTTGCTGTCTGCCCCGCCGGCGACTCAACCACCAGCTCCCGCCCATCATCCTGCATTTCCTCCCAACCTCCCAGCTCCGTCGTCAACAGCGTGGAACAGTCGCTTAGCCGCGTGCCCTCCGTCCGCATCAAGCCCGGATCGTCGCAGGGCTTGAACGCTACGGCCCACACCAGCGCGCCTTCGCGCTGGCCGCACCTGCCCACACACCTCGGCCGCTCGCTCGGCGTGTTTGTCGCCACGAGCGCGTACCACCCGCCTCTGCGACGACCCCGCTTCTGCCTCCCTCTGCGTGCCCACAAGGATTGCGTAGATACATTTGTTGTAACATATTACTCCAGGGATTCCTTGTAACATATGCCTCCGATAATTCCTTCCAGGGATACTTTAGAGGCTTTTCCTTAGTCCCAGGAGGGCCCTGGAACTTTCTCCTCCATCACTTCGTTAGATACATTTGCTGTACCGTAGTGATCCAGGGATTCTTTGTAACATATGCGTCCAGTAATCCCTTCAAGGGATACTTTGGAGGCTTTTGCTTAATAGATCTGTTGTACTGTAGCTCTCGAGGGATTCGTTGGATGCAATCGTTGAATGCAATTACTTAGAACCTTTCCCTTAAGCGGTATCTTGTCGCTCGATGCAATCCTTCCAAGATTTCGGTTGAGCACTATTCTTTCGAGTCCCAAATAGGCAACTCCATCGTACTTCCATCGTACTCTTTTCCTCAATGGCCGCCAAGTCTCCTGGGCCCATGTTATGGACCCCACGGCTCCATCCTTTTGCTGAGGATGAGGAGGTGTGGCTTCAAGAGCCTTTCAAGACTACCTTCACCTCTCGCAACACCAGGATATCTACCCGTCATCAAATTGACACCAGTTGGGAGCGGTTGACGACAGAACTACTGCAGGCTCCGGATTGGGTACGCTTTTGGATTCCGGATGCTAGCACAAGCTAAGCGTCTTTCAGGCTGAATGGGCATGGGACTGGCTCGCCTACTGCATCGGAGAGGACGTTACTTCCAAGATTCCCGAACATCTTCTCAGCCAGGCCTTGGAGCTGATTCTAAATGTCCTCTACCTACGGTTCTCCCATAGTGGAAGCTCAGATGGCGAATCTCTCGCGCTTGATCTACTGCTGGCTAACCAGATGGACATGTTCCGCACTTATGCGAGTTATATATTTCCGAGTCATCCTCCCGCTGACTTGTGGATCAGGTCGATATTCCGGCGGAATATAGCTGGTTCGACGATCTGGACCGGCGTGACGACAGGGAGTCCGACTGGGAGGACGTGGATTCCGACTCCGACTCCGACTCTGGCTCCAACTACTCCAGCGACGAGCAGATGCCGCCTGTTATTGATGACGACGAGCCAATGCCAGGTTCTGAAGTTGAGGAGGAGTATAGTAGTGATGCATACGTGCCCAACTTTACTCAGTTCTCGGCGGCACCTGCTCCTCGTGCGCTACCTATGAAGAAGAAGCCTAAATTCTCAGGTGACTGTACAGAGCTGCCGGCGCAGTGGTTCCAGCACATGCAAGCATTTTTCTACCCAAAAGTGGCGCCGGTGGGTTGTTATACAGTTGCACTGGGAAGGCTTGGCTCACATGCAGGCGTAGGACTTGCGGCGCACACAAAAAGATGTTGTCAATGACCTGGTCAATATGCGGTTACTACCCAAGAAAATTTGGAATACTCCAGCGTTTCAAATGGCTCTCGAGGTAGGGGCTACCGGCTCTTCATCGTGCCTACGCATATTGAAATTTGGTAGATGTCTGGACTGCTCGACAAGATGTACGAGATAAGCAAGCCAGGCAATCTTCTTGAGACATCACACACAGACGTTCTGGAGAGCTTTCGGTTCCACAATTGGAAGTCCAGCTACCCTGAGCTGATATGCAAGTGGACACCAGCTACGATTTCACTCGAGGATTACGAGGCAGTACGTGTTGCGCATACAGCAAGAGAAATACTGAGTAACCCTTTTCCAGCAAAGGGCAAAGCCCGACCCGAACTATTCATTTGACAAGGACGACACAGAGGAGCTTCTCTGCTTCATATCCTCCCACCCGAGAATGCATCCCTGGGCATTCAACCCGATGGCTGTATTCTTCTTGCTTTCTCTGGATTGCTTCAAGTTCTACTCAGAGATCTGGCTTGCTCTGTCGCTCCACACTTTGCAGTATCCGGTGAGTCCGCATTATTTACTTTATATACTGGACTTAAATCGATGTCAAGCGCATCCAGGGCTGGGATCCAGCCAAAGTGTACCGCGCAATTATGCGGCTCCCACTGTTGGCGGATACCAAGACCCCAACCTCGAGGTCTTTTCTCCAGAATCTGACAGACCGCAAACTGGCAGTAGTCATCCGTGAGACATCTGCACATCGGTCTCTGCTACTCAATATCAAGCAGCAGCTCTGGCGGGGTGATACAACCTCCGAAAATCCGAGCGCTTCCAAAGCAGATGCTGTTTCGGATGACGATCTCTCTGACCTTCCTGACCTTTCTGCCGCTGAGTCATCAGGCAGTGAAAACCGGACCTCTGCTAAGTGTCTGGCACCACGTTCTGGTGCAGCCCAGCGAAACGACAACAAGAGGGCAAACAAACGAAGCAAAAAGAAGAAAGCTGAGCAAGCAATCAAAAGAGCGCAGCAAGTGGAGATCCTCGCCCCTGGGATGCCGCCAAGTGAACAGCATTGCCCTAAGTGCGTGGATGAAGAGATGGATAACCAGTGCGTCCGCCAAATTCGAGTGTTTGAGCGTAAAGATGCTGCAAGCTTGATTGGCGCGGCGTTAACGTGTGCT
Organism: Mycena rosella; assembly: GCA_029378255.1. Lineage (NCBI taxonomy): Eukaryota > Fungi > Basidiomycota > Agaricomycetes > Agaricales > Mycenaceae > Mycena > Mycena rosella. The sequence goes on from JARKIE010000990.1 coordinate 14,677, forward strand.
TCTGAGTGGGATCGCTTGAAGCCACTGCCTCCCCCTGTAAGTGTGGCTGCTCAAGCATATGAATATTTGTTGATTATATTCTTCAGACCAAATGGAAAAAGAGTCAAACCAAAACCACCGAAATCACCGAAACGGCTGTTGCCCCGCAGAACGTCCAGGTCCGGTACGAGAATCCGGAGACATTGGGTATGAAGTGGATCAAGCCGCGCAACCATGTCTACTCTCGTTGCGGTCGGGACATTACCAGATTCTACTTTGTCCACGAGGATGACGCACTGGAGTGGGTATGTGATTTTATTGTGAATTTTCTGAACTATAGCTTATGAGACGCTAGGTTGGGGGCGTTCGGTATAATGCCATGCGTCGCAAGATCCTGGAATATATGATCGACAACCATCGGCGAGTCCGAGTTCGCAGCGTACGTCGTCGGGAGGCTATGCAGGCCTGGGCCTATGGGTCCATGACAGCAGCCGGATCGCGCCAGCCACTGGGAGGCAGGCACGGTGATATCTATGGGCCCTATGCACGCCACAGAGGGGATACTCCGGACGATATCAAAGCTCTGTTCAGACATGCGGTGGTGAGTTGTTTCTCCTGAACATAATTTGGGCTAAATTATTGATTTTCCAAGGATGCGGATATCCTGGTCGAGATCGGTGCAACAATTGTCCCCACCCTTCGGTCCGACATCAACGAGATCAGCAAGACATCAGAGGCTCATCGTCTCGGTCGCTACGGGATCACCAGCTTTTACTGCTCAAATTACATTAGCGCTGTGCATCCTGATTCGATTTCGGCAGACAAGATATCAAACGGGACTCCAAAAAGAGCAAAGGAAAGAAGGTGTTTGTTGGAGGATGCTACCCTTGTGTTCAGCTGGAGCAAACCGGCACGGACAAATCCCAGCATGAATGGGAGTTTGCCATGGTCAAGTGGGACATCGTGATTGAGACGCGGGCGAATACAGTCTGGTACATGTCTATATCTCCCTTTTAAAATAGCTTCTGATCTTTTATTTTAGGTGCTTCAATGGTCGGCATGAGCATGGCTCAGTCCACCCTAGCGAGAGTTCTTATACGAGTGGATGCATCTCGACCGGTACTCATCCTACCAAACGCAAGCGTGACATTGCGCGGGCTCAAGCCATGCGTGATATTCACATAGGAATGAATCTCAGACCACGTAAATAATCCAATGTACTTATAGTTTGTTTGGTGTAAAATCTACAGGGGTGACGACAAGGAGAAACCGCGGAGAAATTCTTCAGATAATAAGTGCGGCAGATTGCCTTTTGTGGCAAGGTCAGCCACAATCTCCCTGTTGTGTAGCGCAATCATCTCGTCCAAAAAGAAGTTATACCTGGAGATGGTGAGATACATACTGGAAAGAAATGAGTGGACTCACCTGATAACCGGCATTTCTTGAACAATATTCTGGAACTTGCCAAACCACACATTGGCCTGCTCCGCAGCCGATGAGTTGAAGATCCATTTACCATGGCGCCGATGAGTTCACAGAACCGCGCGGGATTGCAATTGACTTGACAAAATACATCTCTCTCTGTGTGCTTGCACTTGAAGTGAAAGACGTCGACAGGAAGACCAACATTATCGAAATAATGGTCGTCACAGTGTCGCAGATGCTTGAGGAACTGACAATTGTTGTCATAGAATATGTATGATGGAAGTGAAGCCGGAAACTCTTCAGGAAATGTGGCCTTTAAAAATGTCTGGATAAACCGGTGAGTAAAATCTGAAAGGAAATTTAAAAGAGCACCAACATTGACCCCAGAGACACCCTCGGACCCAAAGAATGTAGCACGCGAGATTATAACGCCGCAGCATCGAACAAATAGCTGTTCGTTGTGTGTCCAACTCCGATTACAAGTGGCCTTTGACTTGTGGTGTACTGACGACTGCTGGAAGATCCAAGGAGGCAGAGTCAGGAGGACCTGCTGGGGCATCCGGCTCCATAGCGCCAGCCATAGGCACCTGTGAAATACCTGCGTTTCGTAGGCGGGAGTGCAGCTGAAACATGGCAGTGTTTCTTTCTTCCGAGTCGGTTTGAAATGCTCGGTGGGTGGGCTCTATGCATGTGCGGAAACCTGGCTGTGCATTCTCGTTGCATCCACGGATGCAGCAGATGTTCATAAGGTGCCGGTGTGTATAGCAAAAGAGATCACGCTGAGACTGGACTGCCTCATGACAGTCATGGACGCTACAGGAGACATGACGGACGGTAACACCATCATGGACCCCGCCAGACATGCGATCTACGAGTGGATCATTTCAAAACCGGATAATAGAAAAACAAATGGTACGTACACCAATTTCCATCCTCGCCTTGGTATATTTTGGTGCAACGATTGCAGGTGTGGGCCCACACTCTTCTCGTGCAACCATTCGATAGTTGCGTTCAGCGAGAACCTCATCGTATCCGTGGTTCTGATATCCGTGATGAGGAAGGGCGAGAGGTTCACCGCGGTCGGCCTTGTCGCGTAATATTGCGTGAAGGAAAAATGATTCCAGAACAAGATCACCAACTAACTCATCCTTGAGGCGAGAACCACTAGGATCGTTGGAAGTGTGTGCTAGTGCACTGTTGTAAACACGAGCAATTGCCTGGCATGGTGTGCTGCAGTAGAATAATTCAATTGTGGAGTCAAGTGTTGTGTGGAAAACGTACTGTGACATAGATAGCTGGGACTCGAAGAATACACAGAGAGCCTGTTCCACGTAACAGGATTCAAAAACGTGTATATAGTTTGGAATTGACGGAGCAGTTTCAGGTGACACAGGTTTGTAGTACTCGCGTTGAGCTGTGACGTTGTGCGCTTCTTGGACAAAATAGTTGTGGTAATATCGGGTGTGGCAGCCTGGAACGTATGGCCTATGAATAAACATGTAAAGTGCAGGGACCACAGCTTACCGCGGCAATAAAGGGACTTGTAAAAAAACGGGCAAAATGCCGCGCCGCAATGTATAAGCCTGGCCTCCACAATCCTCTTCTCGCTAAGGTGTGCGGAGTTGCAGGAAGGGCGCAGGCAATATGACATGGGAGGGACAATTGTTTCAGCGCCTATACATGGGTTAATTGCTCTGTTAAACTGCTGATAATGCTCAATTATTTACCAAGTTCATTAGCGTGGCCATGCTGTTTGAAGTTGTCGTCAACCGATAATTTCTTGGGATCAAGGTAGGAAGCTTCTGCGAGATCGCTGAAGCCATGCCATATTAGCTGGATGACAGTAGGATCCAAAGCTAATACAGAAGCCAGGAAATCGACAAAGTGGGCGGGAGTAAAAACGGGACGAGGTTTTTCGGGAGGCACAATTTCTAGCCAAGTTTTGTGGTCAGGTCGATGAAGCGCTGGAATGTGACCGAATTGGATGTTGTCTTTGAGCGAAGCATGAGCCAAGAGACGCTCGAGAATTTGTACTGCAAGCACAGTGGACGACGACATGAGCACAAAGACCAAGTCCACTATTTTGGTATTTTACTGAAGACAAAAAGCTATGTGGATTGACCAGAGGAGATGGCTCAAGGGATTGGCTGGAAGGAATGGTCAATTGTTAAAGTGATTCAGTCCAGAAGTTATACTCCGTGGAATGTCTGGAGCAATTTAAAATTTGGTTGGAAGGAGTCGCTCAATTCATTCATTGGGGGGATTTACGTGGAGTGAATGTCTACAGCGAGTGGCTGGCTGGAGGGAAAGTCCG
>JARKIE010000991.1:0-18354 GCA_029378255.1 Mycena rosella
GGAATCACGATTTCCCCAATTCCAGCAGGCCTAGCTTCCCTTTGCAGAAGGAGCGCGTGGTACCGGACACCAGAGGCTGTATAGGCAGCGAAGGTATAAAAGGGCGAGGTTTTGGGATCTTTAGTCAGTAGTCGACCCGTGTATCTCCCCCACCAATACACTCGGTTGACCACCACCACCACCACCACCACCACCACCACATCTAACGTTCCATGCTGCAGCCTCCTGTCTGAGGCTCACTCTCTTCCCTCCTCGTGCCCCTCGCCGCGGTACACCCCACCTAAACGCATGGTTCATTGCCAAGGTATCCACATTCATTGACCGCACCATTTATTGACCGTCTTCTCGTCTCTTGCAAGACACTTCATACACACACACACACCCACAGAACACACCGCGTCTGCGCGACAGTCACCTACGCCACTGGAGTCCATCTTGTATTAACCCCCTAGTGGCCGAACGAGCTACAAAGTGAATACCATCTATTTTGCATTGTAGCACTGCGGTCCGCATCACAGCGCCTGACACCAAGAGTTGAGTGATCGGAAGATCCTGTCCTCTGATGTTCAAAGATTCATAATCTCCGATCATCTCGCGCCGATTCGGCTTTGACCGGCTGCTTGGCGCAACTAGGGAAATTGCGGCAGCCAACATTCATAGGGAGCTGCTTGAAATCCACTACATAAATTTATTCTGTAAATACATCCTTGGAAATAGTGTTTGACTGTGAATTACTGGGTTTACTGGGTTTATCAAGCAATGGCACAACACGGCTACTGTCGTCTGCACGAGAAAATTTGATAAAGCGACAATGGCGAGGGGTAGCGGCAGGGGATATGGGTGGACGCTTCTCTCCCCTATTCTCAACGGCCGGAAGTTCGCAATCCTCCTTTTCGGGGCATGCTGCTTCGTTTTCATTCGTACCAGTACTTGTCGTAGCCCAAGAAGTATTTTGAAATGTGCTATGTGCATTATTGACAGAAGCGGAGTTCCATGTCAATTGCAGAGTTTACGTGTCAAGAGACGCGAGAGAGGGATGTGTCAAGGCTGGTGGAAGGTGGCGGCTGCCAGTGATGGCCTTCAGCTGCCGCCGATGACCGCTGTTTGCTCTGACCAAAAAATTCCCAATTTGGGGGTGGGGTGGGAGCACAGGGGGCAACAGAGTAGGCTCTTGTAATAGCGGCATCCGACAGACATGCCACAGGCACATGCTCGGCCCACGCTGCAGCCTCGTTGTGGGAAGGAATATTTATATCTGATTGACAGATACTGCCAACAACGTCCGGCTGATGAAGCCGACCTCTAGGCTCCCACAATATATATATTACCTCCGATGTTCTTTGTCTTCGCACTTCATTCTTCCAACGAGCACAGTCAACTGTTTCGACCCTAATCACCCTCTCCTCCCCAATTTCGATCTTCTGTACAACCCAATGGCCGAATCCAGCAATAAGCGCAAGCCCAGCACCTCAGGTCCCGAGTCTTTGAGCACAAAGAAAGCACGTGGCAAAGCCAAGCAACGAGCTCTGCTGCTGCCGCCGGGGATGGGGCTGGGGAACCGGCACCAAACACTGGAACTCTTGCTTCTGGACGCAGGAGAAACCCACATGGGATAGCTCCGAACGATGTTGATGATTCCACAAAGCCTACTCAGGTGTGCAGACAGTTTCTTTGTTTCCCAACATCCACTGAGAATTATTTTAGCGTGCATTTCAGCGCCACATTCGGATGGCATTTGGGCTACTCACGGCCGATGCCGTCCTTGGGCCTGCAGACACATACATTGACCATTATGACAAGTGCTTCAATGAGATGGACAATATGGAGGTGCTCATGAGGCAGATTGTTGCGGAGGTGAAAAGGCCAAACAGGGACGCTTTCAAACGTGCGGAGAGGCTTATCAGGTGAGACATCGGGGCACTATGGTCAAATTGCGAAGGATATTGCCCTCATGCCGGCGGAGCACATAGCCTTCGTTATCGTGCTGTCACCCATGCAGGCCTCAAAACCTTCCATCCCGACGTCTTTGGTTCCATCCTCTCGACGTATAACCAGCTGCACCGGCATCTGGCCGTCTCAACATTTCAATCCATCGCAGCATGGTATGGGTTCACTGCGCTCAGTTTTCTCTCACCATCTCACAAGATTACCACCTGCTCTCCGAGATGTACGACAATTTCGTCCATGGCACATTGAAACACTGACTATTGAACCACAGGTGAAATAAAGTGTGAAAGCTGAGCACAAAGTGAACAACCAACAACACCAACAACACACAACAACTCAAACTATCAAACACGCAAGTTCGGGGTTCCTACCAGGTATTAGGCAGTGGCAATTTGGGACTTTACAACACAAAAGCAGTTTTTAGCTAAAGGTGACTTTTGGGACAACCAGACCGTTCTAGGCGCTTAACGCGACCTCAGAGGGTAAGGAAAGTAGGATTGGGGCAACAGGGGTTTGGAACTACTTCCAAGGTGATCTTAAGATCAATAGGTTTTTGTCTGGCACTTATATTCTGGTAACTGGCTTGATAACTATGGCAAAGTAACGATGAAGGTTACAGCTCCACAGAAATCTGATGTTCAACTTGTTCGCGCGTACTGGTAACTTGTAACTTGCACTTGATTGGTCCTTTCGAACTTCTCAACTTGTCTCGCGTTCAAATATCAATTGAAATCAAATTTATTCCCACAATGTAAGCTAACTAAAAGAACTAAAAGTTCTTAAAGTTCCGCCGAGTAGAGTGTAGACTTTCCCACACAGGACCTAGCCGGTATCCTTGGTCTCTGGATAAAAAAGGGTAGAATCCACTGGCTTCCTCCTAGAGAACTACGGTATTTATACAAACGAGAGATCTAAATAAGGAAATCACAATATCTGGTCACAAAATAATACAAACGGGTATTCAGAACTCATCGGATAAATGCTCTGAGCTCATTTAGCTACGAAACTGGTCCTGTTGACAGTCAGTTCGTGAGAAAATGGTATATTTATTATTTTAATGGCGGCTGAGACCTCTGTCCTCAATCACACCAGGAACAAACCACATGGCTTGCTCCACTCTGACTCGAGTCCGCAGCTGCTGCGCTGCAGATCCCATGTGTTTAATGACAGCTCCATATGGTTTCTGGGCTTTAGATAAAGCGAGTGTCTAGACCCGGATGATCTCTATTTAGTCGTATGGATCTGTCGTTCCGCTGACTCAATCATCGATCCAGTTAAACTGTTGACACTTCCTGTCAAAAGCCTGATCAGCTTTATCAGGAAGTGCCGGACTTGTCGCCGCGCGAGGTCGCTTTGACCGCCGCAACGTTGTGCAAACTCTAATCATGTCCCCAGTGTATTGCCCATTGTCTAGATGGCGTGCAGTAACTATATCCTTGGTAGGAACATGCAGGCAAGTCCCAGTTCCTCACAGAACGAATGGATGACCTTTCGCTAAAGGTCGTATAGCTGCTTGGGAATCTGGCCCATAGTGGTACTGTCATCACAACCAAGCGCCTACAGGTAGCACACGTAGTATATCCTTAGCTAGATGTTCGGACCTCACACTAGCTCTCTGGAGCGTGATCTATTGGCTTATATGCCCCTAGTGAGTAACAGCAGACGCAAAATTGAAATATTTCACGCCTGGTCACAGGGCCAGCCTATCAATGTTGAAGACCAACAGTCACAAGGAGAATAACTCCCCTGGGAGCCTGTCGAAAGCGCTCACTCAATCCAGCACAGATAAGTGTCGAGCCAGGGTTTGTCTCCATTCTTTCTTTGTTGATTTCCGGCAGCTCATTCTGTGGCAGCTTTGTGATAGGCGCTACAAGGAGGTCAAATCAAAGGGCTATTGTATGCCCATTCTGCGATTGATCAAGGTGAAGGTGGCCCATTCAGATGACGAGCGCCCTGAGGGCAGCAATCCAAAGAAGAACAAAGGCCTTTTTATCTGCACAAAGGAAGGTCGTAACCCAATTGTCACTGTGTTTCTCCGGGAGCAGGGCACCAGCATCTTGAAACGGATGCAGCATAGTCCGCAAAGGAACCAGAAGTGTGTTTCACTTACACCATTTTATTTGGTGCTGACTTTCTGCAGTTCCAGAGACTCGAACAGTTACTGTTCCACCCACCAATGCCTCTGCACTGGGATCCTCCCTGTGTACCCATCAATTTCTGGGATCCCGAGTTTTACAACAGTGAGTTGGACCTCCAGGAACAGGCCATGTACATCAATGTGGGAGTTGCATTCCCCCTCCCAAAATTCTGCACTACCGAGAATGTTGCGGACTGGGTCAAGATGCCTGCCAAGGAGTTATGGTCAAGTACGGCAATGATGTTCTCGCCCTGTACAAGATCCCGATGGCGGAGGAGCTTGCAGGGCTGGCTTCGGGTGCTCCTGAGGACGATGGTGCAGATGCTGATAAGGAGTCGACTGACCTCGAAGACAGTGACGAAGAGGATGAGGAGTCCATTGAGGACTAACAGAATATTTTGTTACTCTTTCCGAGTCAATGCTCGCCACTTCATAGTACAACTCTTTCCTTGATCTCTCGTTATGCACTATGTCCTATTATTCAATATGTCCCATGTAGTTTCATACAATGCTATATGCCTTATGCTCTATGCTCTCTGCCTCTGGTTGTCGTGGGATCTCTGGCTCAAATCCGGATTCCTTTTTTGCACCAATTCTCTGTTCATGTTATATGCCCATTCTCCAAAACTTGGCCCATGGTGTAGCTGGATCTCTGAGAGGATCATCCTTGGGGTTCTCGAAGTCTATATCCGACTTTACCTTTGCTTAGCCATCCCTCCCCCCCCCCCCCCCCCCCCCCATTGCCGAGGAAGCCCTTAACACATTAATTCATTCGGAGCAGCAGACATAGCCTGAAAGTTCGTAAATCAGTCTAAATATCTTCTGAGTCCCTCTATCAAGTCAGATTGCAAGTTTCAGCTCAAAATCCTGACTTATTCTATTATTCTAGCAGGGGTGCGTGCCCGGACTTCAACTCGGAATATTGTCGCCCCCTGAGCTCAGATGGTTTTGAAAGTTCTAATCAACACCCTTTATATTCTCAGGACCACCCACACCAATTTTCAGCGCAGGTCTCTCTTTTGATTTGAGAGTGGACAATCCGAACAAGTCTCGATCAAATTTTGATCGTTGCGGAATATTGTCACTTTCTGACTTCGAAAGTTTTATAAGCAAGGACTCACCTGTCTGATGTAAAATGAGGTGGAGATTTCTGCGGGAATTCCTGGGGTAAAACAAAGGATCAAGTGACTTATATTATTGGGAAGATGGATACCATTTCCTGATGGTTTGCATGCTGCACTTTGATGCAAGAAGTCAAAGGCAGGACAGATGACTGCTTCTCAACTGATAGATTTAAACAGGTCATGGTGGAGCTTCTGTAAAATCCGCTCCTTCCCGCCCACAATGGCCCTGAAGGTTTTGGCCATTTGTGTTTGCTCTTCCTGCAAAGAGTCCACCGTTGTGATCGATGGATCACCCCAGCCTGGAAAGAAGGTTCATCTGCAAACCCGCAAACATCATATGTTTGGGGCAGGACCTCCGGCAAAGAAAAGGGGTAAAAAGAGGGCACTTTCGGACCAAGACACGGACTCTGATACTGAAGCACAAGGTATTCTTCAATAGTCAGACATGTTTGGTATTGCTCACCGAGATGGGAACCCATGCAGATCCCAAGCCTGGAGTGGAAGAGCCGGGTACTCAATATGCAGAAAACACTCAACTTGCTACTGTTGTCCAACTCTGCTGCTTGCTTGCAATCTGGCTTCACCCCGGTGCTGGTGTAAGCCGTGCTACTGTGAATACTGTTCTCAAGGCTATTCAGTTTATTATTTCAACTACATTAGAGCTGGTCAGAGTCTCTCTGATTTCACAGGGCATCACTGAAGCAGAGTTCCCATCCTTCAAGATTCTGTGGATATTCGCACCTGTCACAAACTCTATAAATTGGAGCCCGAAATTGTTTGCACAACTTGTTGTCCCAAGTGCTACACTGTTTACGAAGGGGAAATTTGGGAGATCCCTTCTCGTTGCTCTTTCAAATGGTCCAAAGGTGCCAGAAAATGTAATGCAGATCTTCGTCGGAAAAGATGCACTCCTACCGGATCAAGGATGTCCCACACACAATGTTCAATACCCAGGCATTTGAATCCTGGCTGGATTTTTTCCTTTCTCAGTGGGTCATTGAGGCAGCTTTGAAGAGGCATTCACTGAACTAGATCCGTGCTGGGCCCAGAGCCTATCCATGACTTGCGCGATAGCCGGGCATGGAAGGATCTTGGAGACTACCTGTCTAACAAATACAATTTGGTCTTTGGACTCTGTATTGACTGGTTCAATCCATATGGAAATAAAATATCTGGTTTGTCTTTTCAATATTGTCCTCTTACAATCACTGATGTGATGCTTCTAGGAAAAGTTGTTTCATGTGGGGCAGTAGTTTTGTGCTGCATGAATCTACCTCTGGAACTCCGCTATCTGCCTGAAAATGTGTTTATTGTTGGATTGCTTCCGTCTCCATTCAAGCCTGATGCAGTGCTGCTCACTCATCTCTTAGACCCCATTGTCAAAACTGTATTGAATTATAAGCCACCTGGCAAGAAGGTTGCCACACAGTATCATACCGAGGGTGTTCATGTCCAGACCTGGATTATTCCACTTATTGCTGATTTGCCTGCTGCGCGGGAGGCCGGTGGCCTCCTTTCTCATGCAGCAATACAGTAATGCTGGTTCTGTCTACTCACTAGTGACGAGAATCATAGGCTCTATCATACATTATGGAACTACCGCACTGGAGAACAAGTACGAAGAGATGCCAAGGCCTGGCAAAAGTTAACGACCATCAAGGACCGTAACAATAAAGCCAAAGAGACAGGTGTGTGGGGGTGCTCATTGCATCTCCAACCTTACTGGGACCCTGTTCTGCACACAATCCTTGGATTTGTGCACAATTGGCTGGAAGGTGTACTTGAACACCAGCTCCGCATTTTATGGGGTATAGGCCGAACACTCAAAAAGTCGAAGGAGTCACTGGAAGTTCAAGACTATGAAGATTTTGATGAGGGGGATATTGCCGAAACTGGAACAGAAGCTCACAGCTTATTAGATGACAATTTGGATGATCCTTCTGAGTTGGAGAGTTTATGCGCATCTCTTGCTTCCTTCAGCCCTGCAACTCCGGTTCCGATTTCAATTTATTTTGAAAGGGAGGAAGACTGGGAGGATGTGGACATGGATAATGACACAGAGTACGGTGACACAGCTGTTTATGGCAATTTCAAGATATCTACAGACGCACTGGAAAGAATTCGCACATGTATAAAAGAGTTCTCCCTTCCTACATGGGTGACACGGTTACCAGACAATCTTGGGGAAAATAAACATGGGAAACTGAAGGCAGAACAATTTCTTACTTTGTTTACTGTGATCCTGCCACTTGTTTTGCCTGAAGCACCTTTGACAGAAGCTGACTCGACAAGTGAAGAAATGCTTGAAGACTTTTATCATCTTGTTGTAGCAACAAACATTATTGCCTCCTATGAAACTTCAGACTCTGAAGCAGAATCTTACATAGAGCATTATGTTGCATACCGCAAACATACTCAAAAAATGTATCTGGCTTGTCCCAAGCCTCCCAACCTCCACTATGCGATGCATAATGAGCATATTCGCAAGTACTGGGGTCCAATGGCTGGTTTGAATGAGTTCTGGGGTGAACGAATTAACAGGATGCTTCAGAAAATCAAGACAAATAATCATCTCTGTGAGTAACTGCTCCTCTAGAATTTCTATGTACTGAGTAATGTTTTAGATGATATGGATTACACCATGTTGCACCAAATGGCTTGTCATTGTCGTTTGCTCGCATATCTTCACAACTCGGAATTTCTGGATCCACTCTTGAAGCAATTTGCAGATATTTTGGACATGAAAAATACAACCAAGCCAAAGGAACCTCAAGAACTTGATAACTTTGCTGTTGCTCGCTATCTATCCAAAGTCCCCAAAATGTCTCCAAAGGAGTACAAGACAATTTTGGGTTACCTTAATGCTTCTGGCGAATACACTGTCAGTTGGTTGAGCTACCCAGCTATATAATATCAATCTATGATTCTCCCCCCAAATGCCAAACTGCTCAGGGAATACCACGAGAATGGACGGACATACAGCTGCTATTTTTCGCACCATGCAAACAGCTTGATTCAGTTTCAGAAGCCTAATAGTAATGAACCGCTGATGACCGGGGTCATCAAGTTTATTCTGGAGGTACCCTTACACGCTTCTTGAGAAAATTCATTTTTGTAGCACCCCATCGGCCTATTGATATCCGTGGTACACCATTCCAGCATTATCCTCGGATGATGGCAACCCTGGTTGAGGTTGAACTTTACCAGACGTTGATGGTTATTGAACCCAAACATGTTATCACCCATTTAGCTGCCTGGACGAGACCTTCACGGACCTACTCAGGCATCAATAGACGATTCATGGTATTTTTTGGGCACTAAATAGAGGCCGTAAATAAGTATCATGTATTTTGGATGCAATGTGGTTCAGTCAAAATAGTCTCTTCACAGCCATAATTGCGGATCTCTGTAAATTTCTAATGTAAATTTCTAAGACCGCGGCAAGATCCGAATCAATTTGAACGGGTGGGAAGTCTACGCCCAAATTGGTAGTGAAATCACGGAGGCAATCAATTCATCACAGATGCCCTGTCAAGTCTGCAGCATGGGCACAGCAAGTGCCGCTGGGTTGCCCTTATTACAGGTGCCCACTCCTTTGCCCCCTGTGGAAGTTGGCCAACATCGGTTGATTGCTCACCTCTTGCCTAACACGTGCATTATCTTTTGGGGCTCATGCCTCATGCACTATGTCTGTGGACAGCGGGCGGAATTCAAGTTTTTCACCTTGCAAAAAAGAGAGAGAGAAAAGGGAAAAGAGACACTGCATTCCGGCCGCTCCTACACTCAGTTTGCGAAGGTTATAGCAGCTGCTGCTAGCTGAGCGTAGGGGACTACACAGACCTTGTGTAGGATGACTACACACAGCTAGTCTAATATCTTCGAAGGTTCTAGCAGCTGTGCCATAGGTCTGTGTAGTTTCCCTGAACACATCTTGTTGTAAGGTAGGGGACATAAGGTAGGGGACATACAAATACTGTAGACGTCACGTGCAATTGCCATTTACGGGCAAATTCTGAAAACAAATCCACTGTATAATCAGCAAAGGGTTTGGGCCCAATCCCTTCCCTGAAATCATAGAATAGGGTCCATAAAAGGTTCCCATTAACTTAGATGAGCAATATAATGCTCAGAGCAAACGGAGTTCCTCTCGCGAATCGTCCAGTTCAGCCATCACTGCAGGATTCCCATGACTGGTGGATACCTTGCAGCTGCAACTCCTCACTCAATTCTTGAGCTCTCACAGTATAATTAAATTCTGAGCATCTTATAGGGTCATTCTACAGATTCATGGAGGGGATTTGGCTAGAGTAGCCTTGTTCTCGTTTTATGGCTGGTTTGACCCGAAATAGACAGGTCATGTGATGTTTACAGTATTTGTATGTCCCCTACCTTACAAAACCTGTGAACATTCCAAATATGGACAAATTCCGTTAATCAATTAATTGAAGGACAACAAAAGCACTTGAGCTAAACCCCTTCCATGAATCTTTAGAAATACATGCTAGTTACAACCTGGACTCCTAGGATTTTAATCAGACAAGTGTGGAGAATGTAGTTGTCGATTTAAGTCGCCATCAATTGGATGGCCTCAAAATTGATGGGACTTTGCGAGGACATCTCCTCACTCAATTCTGATCTTGGAATCTATCTGTTTGACTGGGGCATACCCTAAATGTATTTCTAAAGATTCATGCAAGGGATTTGCCTCAAGATCTTTCGTTGTGCTTCAATTAATTGATTAAACGGAATTTGTCTATATTTGGAACATTCACAGGTTTTGTATGTTCCCTACCTTAGATCAGCGTAGGTGTGCCTAGAAGTCATAGCCTCACCTACACTTGGCTACACTCAGCTACACTGACCTACACTTAATTCTAAGCACATATTAACTGCCTTGATTCTATCCTCCGGATTGTTTCGCGGTGTATTCACTGTAGGGGACATATTTCCGCCGTTCCGCGGAGCGCATCAATGCTATTTTAAGAGCATCAGCTTTAAGCTTTTTTTTTTTTTTTTTTTTTTTTTTTTTTTGGAGGTGCGTTTGTTATGACCTTCGGCAACTAATAATAGATTAGCCCCTCGGTCGCAAAGAATGTAGGGACATGTGACCTACTCCAAAAGGCGGGAATGCTTTTACGCACAAACGGCAGATGCCGAACAGTGTGGGACTCGACCAAACTAAATTGGTAATACCCACTAGAACCTCCTAGGATGGCTTCACCGGGTTTGAACCCTGACCTTAGCAAGGCCCGGTGATCTCCGATTTACTCAGAGACCAGGGTGCTGGTTACCATTATACATGCAGCCATGCTTTAAGCTTTGTTTCGCGCTCACTTTCATACATACTTTCCCAGAGAATTTGATTAGCCCCTCGGCCCATCCCAGACCAATGCAGGCCACAACGTGGTTAACACCAACCTTCATGCTGACTGGATCCAATTTTTAGACAGCAGATTGAAAGATGACCAGTTAGCCTGCCAAACCTATATCACAGACATGAGCAGCTCGCCAATGGTCAGCAGCACCAAGGTGTTTAATGTTGATGCTGGTTGAGTTCAATGTCCGCCAGGAATTGTAACATCAATTCAGGATTAAACCGGATGTGTCTAGGTTAGTCCAGGTTAATGTAGGTCGCTATGCAGACCTACACATACCTGCACTGACCTGCATGGACCTACAATTACCTACAATTACCCACACAGACCTACCCTGATCTAAGAACAATGTGTGTAGCATGACTACACACAGCTGTGTGTGTAGGTCTGTGTAGGTCTGTGTAGGAATCCTACACACAGGTTAGGTGCAGGACCTCAGGGAACACAGTGAGAGAGAGATTCGAGGATCTGCATTAGAATATTTATGCAAGAGTTCAAAGCCCAAAAGTTACTGCAGCCCCTGCTATTGTATTCACTTTCCTGATTGCGACATGCTGAAATATCGCCGCACAAAAGATCAGTGATCCCCTGAATATGACGTTCGGAGATACATTGCACATGTCCAGCTAATCTAATTTAAGGTAGTGTTTTGCCGCTGTTGCCGATCAGCCTGCCATCATCGACATCTATATAAGAAAAGACATGGTTTGTAGAGACAAAAGTGGAGCCAGGTGGAGCATCAGATGTCATCCGCTCCACAGGTTGCTGCAATGTCGAGTTTATTTTGCATTTGCATCCGCCGCTCCGCCGCGATCTTCAATTCTCCACCAAACTGGCGAGTTTCTATTTTTAAACTGTCAGGATGTTGAATGCCTCGCTTTCTGCTCCAGAGAGTGAGTGTAGCAGGCATGGGAGTATAATAATGGTTCCCACGGTTCCCCGGTCCACTACGATGTCCAGATGTCCGGCGGATGCTTTGGCCAGGGCCCCCGCCCAGAAAGTATGAACTGAGAGTGAAAGCAAGTCTAATGAGCGGCACAAGCATACTTAAGGCAGATTTGTGGTAAAGATAATCCTTAGTTTTAATGTGGGCAGGATGCGGTGTTTTCAAGTAATGAGGGAATAATTTGTATCATGAATGCAGGAGTTGGGCGCTGAGAAGCAGGATGAAGGCTGGCAGCTTTGAAAATGCTGCACATGAGGTCAGGGGGTGACACTGTACCGCTGCAAAGACTAGAAAGATAGAGGCAGGTTATGATTTTACATGAAAGCAGAGTTGTTGGAGCGGTCTGAATGAAAGATTGGAATAATTGGCTTTCGGAGGCGGCCTGAAGACTACATGTCTGAGATGCTGCCAGTGAACATGTATCTGTCCAATGGGCCGGGAGGAGCCAACCGGCGGTTGGTGATGAGCGGCCACTGTTCAGATTCTTTACTTTACATCCATGGAGAAGTGCAAGGTACAAGGGTCTGGAGGTAATGGTCAGATATGAATGTTGGAATTCGAAGATTTCGCATTCTAATTGTGCTCACTGATCAACCCGGCTTAAATTCACACCAAAAAATTGAACGGAACCGTATTTTAGGTTTAGAACACAAGTTGACTCACCAGATATATATTTCTAAGTTCAATTAGGGTGAATTTGAAGAGAGATTGAGGAGTACAACTTTCTGCTTGAACTACGACTCGCCCGAGATGCCCGAGGCACAGTTTAACTTCTTCGGAGGCATAAGAGTATAATAGATCAACGGTGTACAGGAGATTGAAGTTTACCCTACCTCTATAAATCAATCTGAGGTGATATAGAAAGCACCATAGCATATGAAATACTTCCACACCAATGAAGTCAACTTCTCACCCGTGGGCGTGCAGGTTCAGGATGCAAAAGTCAGAATTATGGGCGCCAAAAAAAAATCACGATTCAGAAGGATGAAGGTAGGTTATCCAAACAAATATTAATGCTGAAGATTTCAATGTTGTTAACTGCATGGCGAAGCACGGGTAACTGCTAGTCACGGTATTAAATCTAGTAGTTGAAACAATGTGATGTCTTCATGAGTTTTTGTCCAGTTCCCTTCGGATGTGGGGCAAATTAAACCAACATGCATGGGCTTTCATATGGTCAAATAAAAATACCGAAAACCGTCGAGAGAAGAATGAGATACGGTACCGATTCCACCACACCAGGCAACTTACCAAGCAATCTTGGTAGGTAGGTAGATTTTATTTTATTTTTCTTTTCGTTGATTTTTTGAGGTATATGGTACTGAGTAAACATTCATTTAGTAGTATTACTGCTGCAGACGAAGGTTTGATTGGAGATCATGTTCCTTCTCAATGAAGCGATCGACACGTGTTGGGCTGTGCAAGGATCAAGTAGGATTACGTCCAGGTGCAGACACAAGACATGTGTCTCCACAAGACAGTCTGTGCAAGTTGAAGTGCTGGCTCTGAATGAACGGATGGCTCAAGACGCCTGCCTGCCGCCGAATCCCCGCCCTCTTCACACGCTGGAGGCCTCGCAATTTTTTGCAGACTCGCAGCGCTGCTACATACTGACGCCAATCCCTCGCGCACGCCGCTGACCGACGCGCTCTCGCCGACATTCGAAGTCCCCCCCCGTTCACCCGCCGCGCCATCGCCCTTACGAACCTCCCGCCAGACGCGCACGTCGTTGAGCTCCTCGCCCTCGTGCACACCGGCGCCCTCGAGCACGTCAAGCTCTCCCCCGGCGCCCCCAGCGCAGAGCTCTTCTTCCTCGCCGCGCACAGCGCCGCCCGGTCGCCTGCGCGTGGCTCCCGTACCGCCCGCTGCACGTACCCGTACGACGAGGTTCGCGTGCGTCCCTTCCTTCCTTCGCTGAAGCTGAAACTGACTGACTGGCATGGTGCTGCTGTAGGCGCACGCGCGCATCCGCGCCGACCCGGCGATGGTGCACGTCCACGTCGCCTACTGGCCAGACCCGTGCGAGCTCCCCGCGGGCGCGGGCGTCGCGCCACGCGCCGACGTACTTTGCCGCGCTCACCCTGCACAACCTCCACCGGCAGACGAACGTCACCGACCTCGCCGCGCGCGTGTTCGGTGGTGCGTTCTATGCGCTCGATGTGCGCCCGACTGCACCGCCGTGAGTACGATTCTCTTCAAAGAGGCTTTTGCTAATACAGCGCAGACAATATCGTTCTTCCGCGCCGAGGACGCGCGCGACTTCTACTTCCCCGCCACGCGCGGCCCGCTGCGCATCCACGACCACGACATCGCCGTCATCCCGTAGTAGGACCATGACCCCGTGCCTCCGCCTCTGCCTTCCAGCGCTTCGTCTTCGCCTTACCCCGCCAGCCCCGACACCCCGCCGGGCCCGCTCCCGCGCGACTGCACGCGCGTCGTCGCCGTCCGCGCGTTCAACCCCCCGCTGCTCGTGCTCACGCGCGCGAAGCTGCGCGCCGACTTTGGCCGGTTTGGGGAGATCGAAAGGGTGTGGTATCATCGGTGCGTTGCGTTTCTTACTTTTCTTACTTTTCTTACTTTTGGTGTATTCTTTGTTTCTGATACCCTTCGCTATCCCCCCTGGTCGTTATCTCGTTTCTCATTATCATTCCCCGCCCCCCGCCCCTCGCCCCCCGCCCCCCTCCTTCCCTGATGTTACGAAGCATCGTGCACTTGCTATCTTTCTGTTTCTTCGCTTCTTGCTGTCTTGTTTCTTTCTTGGTATACCCACCTTGCTCGTCGCGCCCCTCTCCTTCCCTTTCCTCTACCCTTCTCGTTCCGCGTTACCCTTCTCTCATCCCCCTTTCCCTTCCCCTTCCCCGCCCTCCTTCCCTCGTGTTATGTTTATCAAGTTTATCAAGTCCACGCACTGACCCCCGCCCGCCCAGGACGAAGCGCCTAAATGCCTACGTCGCCTTCGCGCGCGCGGACGACGCGCTGTACGCGCTCGAGCACGCCGCCGTCGCGTGCCCCGAGTACGCACAGTGCACGCTGCGCTTCGCGCCGGACCCGTGTGCGCGTCGCGCGCCGGTGCGCGCGCCCCTGCCCGCGCCCGCGCTCTGCGTGAGGTACGGACGCGAGGACGCCCACGGCAAAGCCGAGGAATACGCTCACGGAAATGCGGACGAAAATGCGAATGCAAACGAGGACGCAGAGGAAAGGGACGAAAGGGACGAAAGGGAGGACGAGGAAGAACAGGAGGAGGAGGCCCGAACCCTCATGGCCGCCGAACAGGCGCGCGACCGCCCGCTCGGCGTGCGCTCGATGCGCATTGCGGGGCTCCTGGGTATACATATGCACGCGGGCGCGGAGTCAGCGCTAAAAGTAGACGCGGACACGCACGCAGACACGGGCACGCAAGCAGACACGGGGCAGGCGGAAGAGGGGCAGGCGCACTGGGCGCTGGGGCTCGTACGGCGGGACGGGAAGGCGCGGTACGCGCCGGAGGAGGTGGAGCGTATGCGGCGGGCGGTGGAGTGGCAGGTGAGGAGGGGGATGAGGGTGGGGCGCGGGATGGGGCTCGCGAAAGGCGGGGTTCTGGGCGCAGGCGGGCTGCCTACGCACACGAAACGCGAGGTGGGCGGGGGCGAGGTGGAAATAGGAGTGGAAAGGGAGGCGGAGGGAGGGGAGGGGAGGGACGGGGGGGGAGGGAGGGGACGTGGAGGGACGGGCGCTGGTGGCGGGGGCGGGAACGGGGGAGGGTGGGTGGGGGGGGGAGGACGCGGCGGGCGCGCGGGCTGTTTAGAGCTGGGGCGGTGGGGCCGGTTCTTTTCCTTTCGGTCTACGACACGCTCCTCGCCCGTCCCCCGTCGCACGCCAAGACCGTCTACGCACGCGTGCGTTCACAGGCGCGGTATACCCCCCGATGGATTCTGGGATGACGGGCGGGGGCGAGGGGGCCTACTCCGCTCCCCGTCCCAGCGAGATCACGATCCCGGCGCAGGGTCGTGGTCTCCGCTGCTTTTCCGCGGCGGAGGCGGCAGGCGTGCATGACCGTACATGGTCGGTCGGCGGCGGACTCCGTGGACGCCGCCCGAGGTCTCGTCACCATGCATGGAAATATGTCCGCGCAGAGCGACGTGCTTCGTTCTGTCCGCCACAACGTCTCCAATACTCCACCATCATGCCTGAAAATGGGGTGGCGGGTGGCGGTCTTGACTGACGTCGCTTGGTGCAACCGCGTCTTGCGTCTCGTTGTCGTGTCGGGTCCGCGTTCGCGGATGGGTTCCCGTGTATGATCGTGCACGATCGGCGGCGGATGGACTACATAGCCTGCGCCGCTCGACACCGCTCCGAGCGTGGTCCGACCTTCGCTCTGCTTAGATCGTACGACCCTGCAGCGCGGGACACATGCCGGCAGACGTCGCCCTCGCTGAACGCTTTACGCGCGCGCACGGCCGCCTCCCTATTCCACCACCACCTCTCCGACGGCAGAATACGGACGTCGAGCGCGTACGTGTTCAGGTGCGCCGGTCGTCTTTGTACGCAGGAGAAGGCTTCCAGCCCCCCACATAGGGAAGTTCCTGTTCGTGATCAGGGTCAGCGCCCCAGCGGACGGCAGACTGCGTAGTAGGTGTAAAGCCATGGTCAAAGGAGCTACGCAGACAGGATATGCCCGACTCCCCGTACATCTAACAGAGCGAGGCGTACGTAGTCAACGTGCTTGTACTTATGTTCCTTCGGTCACAAGGTCTCTCTCCAATATACTTACTGAAGCTTGGAGCCTTCTCGTTCGACCTTCTGCGTCTCTAAGCGCCGAGCCTTCTAAACTGCCTGATTCAGGAATGATGATCCAAATATAAGTTTATGGGTGTTCATGCTTTAAACCTTTTCGTTCGACCTTCTGCGTCTAGGCTAGGCGCCGAGCCTTCTATTGGAGGCTACCTCTCGTCTTTCAGGGCCAAGCGATTTATGGATTCATGCGCGGTCACGTGCGATCGCAATCTGAACAAACTTGGCAACTGAGTTCGCAGCGTTTCCTGCAGTTGTTCGAAGCAAAAGAAATAATAAAATTGAAGGTAGTTAAAGGGGAGACTCTAAATTACTGGCGCTCGTTATATTATGCGCAGGTCCATAGGCAAGGAAAGTTCGTACTCGCACATTGCATTAGGACCATTGCATTAGGACTGTCAACGACGGGGTTAGAAACATGCTCAGTCCAACGAGTAGCATCACATACCTGTGAAGCTCGATACTGGACGCCCTTCGCTCTGCTTCTAGATCGTACGACCCTGCAGCGCGGGACGCATGCCGGCAGACGTCGCCCTCGCTGACGGGCACGGCCGCTTCCCTATTCCACCACGACCTCTCCGACAGCAGGATATGGAAGCGTCGAGTGCCTATGTACTATAGAATATGCTGGGAGAGTGCAGGAACCATAGGATGGGTAATAGGCCACAGGGGCTTCGGACTGTCGTTTGAAG
Organism: Mycena rosella; assembly: GCA_029378255.1. Lineage (NCBI taxonomy): Eukaryota > Fungi > Basidiomycota > Agaricomycetes > Agaricales > Mycenaceae > Mycena > Mycena rosella. The sequence continues at coordinate 16,992 of JARKIE010000991.1, forward strand.
CCTCCAAGAACCATAAATTGGGGTCGGAAAGAGACAGGTGAGGGATAAACATTGGAGTTAGAACACACTCTAGCATACAAGAATGTTAAAGAGATGAGTTGCGCGAGGTCGCGATGACCTTGGCTGGATTGAGAAACTGTCTATCAGGTGGCGGTGGAGCCGCACATGACTCGGAGGCACGGCCCGGGCCTAGAGGTGTGAATTACTTGCCCTATATGGAAGGACCAGGAGGGGGGTCCTGAGGAGGGCTGAAAAAAACTTTTTGACCCTATATTGTAAGCAGGCTCCAGAAACGTAACCGCTACACCAAAAGGTAGATAATTGATTAGATGATACTAATCAATCACATACCTATATAAAACCACAGCAGGTTTACATATATCTGTTTTCAAATCCTGATTCCCCCTTGACAGATGCCAGATATCTACCACCGAAGTAGATGATAGCACATAGGAATACTAAAGAACATAAAAGGCCGCTCATTTAGAGCAAGTGTTCATCATTCCAAAGATGCCCCATCAACCCACTATCACCGAAATCCGTCTGGACAACATTGTAGCCTGTTTGGCTCTGGCTGTACCACTCTTGAATGAGCTAAATGATGCATTTGGCACACCTTTTGTGGAAGCTATTTCAAATACAACCCTCGCATTGATTACAGGGGTGCAGGTAGATAAATCTAGCTGGATGTGCTACGAGGCTGACTCAGGATCTTAGAAAGTAAAGAGGAACAAAGATACATGCGCTGAGCTTATGGAAAACATCCATCAAGTGCTAGATGCCATCATCAACTTGCATATAAAATCTGAAACTACAGGATTTCTACCACCAATGACCTTGGATTGCATAGGTTTATTTACCGAGTATATCTGTTTCTATACACATTTCACATATGTGCTGAAAATATTTCTAGGACACTTCACAAGATACGCACATTTGTTGAGGAGCAACAGGACAGGAACAAGATCAAGCACTTTTTCCGCCAGAATGAAATCAGCACTTTGCTGAAGGATTGCCGAGAGGGATTACAGCAGGCTATGGAAGTGTTCAAGGTCAAGATCTGTGCATTGATGTAATGTATAAAACTAATGATCCATTAGATCAATGACACTATATTCAGCAACATTGCTGAGATGCAGAGGACATCTGAAACCATGCATAGGGAACTGCTTGAAGTCATTTCAGCCCTATCTGATGGGACAGTATCCGACGGATCATCCTCTGTGTGTAAATTACTGCTGTATGAACTCAACTTACCAGTTGAGAAACAGGTCTATCAATATTCCAATGCATCACAAAATAGGTAAAGCCCACACCAGTTGTTGGAATTATACTGAGACCGCTGGTGTCAAGCTCCAATTCA
>JARKIE010000992.1:0-18351 GCA_029378255.1 Mycena rosella
TCTGGCATCCAAGCCGAGACAAACAGAGGGACAGATACTCCATGGTGTATAGCCAAGCCAACAGAGGCTACTCCGAAAATGGCAACCCAGTTGGAGCCCTGCTCCTGGAAGAACTCCGGATGCAAACAGAAGGTCCGCAGATACGATCCAGTGGAAGCTGGATGAGGATTGGAGGAGCGTGGGAACCGGAGGTAGGAGGTCGGAGATGGAGCGGAAATCAAGACGGAAGATGAAGAGGACATCCGGAGGTCTGGTGCAACTCCAGAGTGAGAGGAAACATGGAAACAACATTAATTTTACAGCTGAAGTACATGAGGATATTAAAGTGTATTTATACTAAGTCCGTTATTGTTAACCTAAATAAGGTAATGTAATGTGACTAAAAACATAACAATAAGTGAGAGTCCATATATGGACAAAGAAGTTAGCTGAGTAAGAAAAGATAATAAATGAGAAGTTGAGAAGATCAGATAAACGGATAAATGGGAAAACACTTAGTAATATGTGAGAGAGTAATAGGCCCGATGGTCCGAGACCATCCGAGCCAGCTCCGGACCGGTCCGAAGGTCCGAAATCCGGAGGATGGAAGGGGAGGACAGAAGATGAAGCAACAGATGGGAAACACTCAGTAATCCTTCATTGCGTGAAAACCCGAGATGCAACAGAACTCCGAAGGTCTCGGAGGGCCGGAAGCGGAGTGTGACCGAAGTGTGACCGGGGGTATCCAAGCCCAAGTGCACAGATATAACACTTGGTCACCTTTGGGCAGCCCACCAGGGGAGAAGACAAACAGATTTGCAAGTTGGTGCTCCGAACATTGACCTTTCTAGATGATTCACCATACCTTGATTACAGTCTTGAACTGCGCACTCCCAGTAAATTTCGTATGAAACCAGAGGTCAGAAATATACACCAGACAATTGGGCATAAGGAGCATGTCATCACAAGCTGATTAGTGGCATAGCTTTAGGTCTGGAAGATTGAGACGGTAGTTTGGGACATGACAGTTAAAAAAAAACAGGAAGACGGCATCTGGGGTGTGATGGAAGTATACGACCAAGCGAGACGTGCACCATCTCGGGGAGTTCCGACACGGCATCTGCCGTGATCGTGCACAAGCGCTGCTACATATAATATAGCCGGATTGCGTCGAAGCATGAGAATTTAGTAGGCGCAGCTGTCGAAGAAGGTTTGTAGGACTTTGTCGGTGTCAGTGGCTTCGATGGTGAGGCTTACTGGGGGTTGTGCCAGAACGGTGGGGGCGGCGAATTAAAGGACGGAGCTTGCTGCTGAACCAAGTGTCCGCATCGAGCACACCTGATTCGGGATAATAGAACTCAACTACCATTTGTTTGTATAGATACTGGAATACTAGAGAAGGCACTAGGGTCAATGGATATCTGAACGCAGCATTGGACCAAAAGCTGTAGGGCTAGTGGTGATATACCACCTTCCAGCTACCGTGGGAAAGCAAACCTGACAAAGTGATTTTGGCGGCCTTTTAACGCAAATGGTCGACTGACAACAGGAAAACGGGTAAATTTGGGTAGGCATCCAGCTGTGATATACTTAGCTTAAAGCCGCCCAAATTCAAAGTGATATTATAAGGCCGGAAGTGAGGAAGGCAGCGGGGAAATCTGCCGAAACTAAACAAAAGACACTGCCACATAATCTACAATGCGACTCAGCGACAACAGGACCAATTTATGAGCTGAAAAAAGGACAAGACCAGAATAGATGCAAGGGATGATGATTTTGTATCCGAAGGAACCCACCAGTGGGCACAAAAAAATGCAAATACGATGTAAAATTGCCAGGGACAAACACAGCCACTAAACTGTCACAAAGTCAGTTTAAAGGATAGCTACTATGGCTCCTTCAACACTGGCACTAAATTTGATAGCACAGCCCCTAAAAAGATTAAACACTTAAATTGGTGACCAAAATGTTGCGAGACTTTCAAAACCTCATTTTGATTGATTAAAAAAACGACTTGGGGGTAATGGCTGCGGCACCGGCCCGGCAAACTCGTACTTATGTCCTTTTTATTTATTTATCCTTTCTATTGTGTTATATGACATGATCAGACCGAAACTCATCGGTATATTTATCGTAAATGACGCTCTATGGTCCGTTGACTTATTTCTGAACATCTCGTTCACCTCTGACTCCACGCCATCAATGCCCAATGTTCGCTCCTCGCTTGCCTCAAGTGTGGGAAGTGGCACTGCGATTCTACGGAGAACAAGCGGCGGGCGGTCTGGAGGGAGTTGTCGGGTTGATGAGGCTCGAATGATGAAGCTTGGTGAAGAGCCAGTCCGAATCCCATTGGTAGCTAGTGGTCAGCGGTAATTATCGAGCTCCATCTGTGCCATCAGGCTTGTATCAATTTGTACTGGGCCTTTATCACACTCCTTCCACCCCACCTTTCGCAATCGCTCACGTAGGATTATATGTCGTCAACAATTACAAGAGTTATTACTACATCTCTACGCATCAATACTTCCAATAAATATGCTTGCTAGGATACACGAGCATGAGTTCATAAATGGATTTCTAGGATCTCGTGAGGCACAATCATTGATCCTAGAATGAGGTTTATGTACGATGGCAGTGCTGTAGCCCCTGACTCTTTTCCTTCTTCCGGCTACATCCTGCTGTTCTTACAGACCCTAGTCCCTCAGCTCGCATGCTCTCCTTCAAGCTTCCCCACCCGCATAGCATTCCAGCGGCAATCAGCCTCTTGCAAGTACACGGCAGAGGGGGATATGGTTTGGATGTGAATTAACCGGTGACTCGGAGTTGAACAAAGGCCTACCGCTTCTCACGATGGACGGGTCGGGACACCAATGGTGGGGTGGGGAGTTGCGTGGTGGGGTGTCAAAACCACAGCTGACCTGAACCGTTATATGTTGCTGCTGAAACCAATTTTTATTCAATGTGCGGTGAGCATAAAGTGGTATACCTATTGCATGGAGAGTGAATTAATCAATCTTGACCGGCAAACCTGAGCCCCTAGATCAATGCACACAGGATATATACTATTAAGTTTGATCTGGGTGGGTGGTTGATCGCGGAAACGTGAATGCCTTGCATTAGCCTCCGGCCCCCCCGCACTCTCAGGACATGTCAAAATCATAAATTTTAGGATGTGGGTGCCCGCATAAATATTTTTAAAGATAGAGCTGCTCCGGTGGCAGGAAGGCACTTATCTTCTATGTAATTTGATCTTGTGCCTATGAGTAACATAGCATATGAGTGATAGTGAGCGGCTACTGAAATGGAGATTTGGCTGCTGTATTATGAAGGCCCGCTGCTCGGCACAGCAGATCGGAGTGGGATGCAAAAGGGCCGATTGAAACTAGGAGATGCCTATAGTCTGCTGCAGCCAGTTGATTTGATTTGACTTCTAGGTTACCATAGCTAACTACAAGAGTTATGCGGAAGTACCTACTAGTAAGTAGTGGGGACGGTATATATATGTAGTGGAAGAAGGCAGTGGCTGTTAAGGTGAGAAACAAGAAATCTCAAAGGTCCGCCACTCCTCGCTGACCTGCGGTCGTTCGCTGCGGCGGACAGGCTAGGATGCGAAAGCACCGAAGCATCCATTTACGAATTCTCGGTGCTTGCATTCAATATTACGAGCTCAGTGAGGGCAACAGCTGATGGCCAAAGGATGCGAAAATTGTGTGCAGTGCATCGCAGCAGAAAAGTGGCAATGGAATACAAGCTAAATAAATTTGTACCAACATCATGGATTACACCGTGTCAGTGGTACCCCAGCAAAATTCCAAGCCGATGATAAGGTGTTTATTTGTGCACACCCGAAATCTTCACTTTTGCATAGTGCTAGCAGGTAGCTAGTACTAATATACCCAGTAAGACATAGAGGGTTCTAGTCTGCTCGAGACTGAGAATTAAGCTGTTGAAGGCATTGCAAACTCACACTAAACAAAGGAGACTAGGATAATATTAATGATACCTTCACAAATGGGGTCAGATATATTAAATCTTGGGTTTCAAACCACTAGCGGGCCATAGGACTCCCCCGGCAGAGTGTACTACCCAGTACAGCGTGCTCAGGGTCAATGTGGATGCTGAGGCAACTAAGGGACTAAGAAGGAGATGAATCAGGCTATAGAATGTCATATCAACCAGTTGTTTCAAAAGGATACCACAGATAAACGGTCCAGTCAGTACTGGAGCAAGGAAGCTGAAGTTGCGGTCACGTGACTTGTTAAACATGTTGAAGTCTCAGCGCGCCGAGCTGATGGCAGTGGCTCGCCAGCCAATAGGACTTTTTGGATGACCCTACAGGCTTGCTTATCATTTATAAGTGTTCCGCAGGTTCCGCCAACACCTGGGATGACCAGGATTCAAAGGAGAATGACTGTACCATCATTAGTTGGTTGGAGCTTACTTGTGTTTCCTGACTCAACACAACAGTTTGTATCACTCCGCAGTATTGATTTTTGAACATGGACTCATATTTAGTTTGTCATGCGCTAGTATAAAGAGAGCATGTACTTTAGTAGATAGTCAGTTAATTCTCACCCGCTTATTGGCACAAGCTCTCAGTAGCTTTAAGGTGTTCAACGTACAAACTAGTGCTGGTTAAATCCCACCCTAGGTTCGCCCTTGACCCACTTCCCGGTCTGCTTCAGTCTGCCCCTGAGAAGGCACCTAAGCATTCAAGGGATTGTTTCAGTGTGCCCATAAGAAGGCCCTGAAACCCTCCAGGTAGATCGTTCGGCTACGTACCATTCGATATCCTTACTTAGTTTAATTACCCATAAGAGGCCTTCCGTGCGCGCCAGCTTCGAGGAAGTCTGAGCACCCATACGGCTTTGCCAATAACCCGAGTCTAGAACACTCGTAGGCCTAAACACCCTACAAAGAACACTGCACGCCCCACTTTATAAAGACTTTGTCTTACTGTTATAAACCCAATAAAGTACCTTTGGTGTGTTGTCCCGCTTGAAATTGAAGGTCGATACGTGGCCTACCTCCCCGAACACAAATATGTTAGAGTAGAGGAGTTGTTGGTTGTGGGGTTTGGTGCTGCTCAAGTCAAGACTTATAGTCTTACTTTCACAGCATTAGATTTCATGGCTGCACGCCTCTCCATCGTTTCACCGATTCAGGAAAAGCAAAAGGATGAAGAGAGCAGTGACAAAGATATTTCAGATGGCTCAGGAACGATGAAGGGAGAATCAGGGGAATCTTCTATCTGCCTGCGGGCATGAATTGAATAGACTGCCAGTACTGTATACTGCATAAATAGTTTCCATGTCAGAGTCAGAGTCGTAGTTGCGAACACAGTGTTCCCGGAGGCGAGTTCATTGGTTGTCTGTAATGGGTTGATCCGATGACATGTTTTCAGAAGCTGAGTCAGAAACAAAGACAGCACAGAATTTCCGGCCTTGTGTTAAGAATTTAAGATCAGTTCAAACTAACCATGATGCAACTAGATTTCCCGAAAGCAGCTGAACAACAGGGAACATCGAATGCAAGTTGAACGGAGACCTTCCGGGAAAGATCAAACAGCAAACTCCATCAGCATTGCGACAGGGGCAGAGAGGGGACTAGCATCCTCCGTGGACACTGGGGGCAAAAGCCAGCGCATGTGGAAATGACATGCATCAAGCGCATGTCGTTTGCACTTGGTCGTGTCCTCGGATCAGCAATTGACAAAGGTGTTGATTGCCGCTTTGGCACCTTTGTTTTTCCTTTGAATTTGCCCCGAAAAAGAAAGGTGCCAAAGCGGCAATTGACACCTTTGTCAATCACTGATCCGAGGACACGATCAAGTGCGAACGACATGCGCTTGACGCATGTTATTTCCGCATGCGCTGGCTCTTGCCCCCGGTGGGATTTGCATATTCGTGCAGTACCACCAAAGATCCGAAAATTTAACTAGAAGTTAACCATTACACTAAGTCGATGGAGCATAAGCGGATGTGAGCGCAGAGGTGGGCGCAACATCAGATTTGAATGCTGTTACGGAGACAGACTACCTGATGAAAAAAAGAGTATGGGCCGATGCGCTGAAGGAGGTTGAAAAAAAAGCCGAAATTTTTAAATTGCCTAAAGAGCAGTTCGAACCCCTCCCGATGAGGCGACAGATTACTCAAGCAAAACACAGCCACTATTAAGCCACAAGATTTGAAGAGAATTTAGAACACTGCCACTATGGGTGCTTCAACACTGCTACTAATACTGATAGCACAGCCACTAAATTTGTTACACGCTTAAACGGGGGACATCTTTCAACTAGCTGGCGAAAACCTCATTTCGATTGATCAAAGACAATTACATAAGTACTCGTATTACGGCCCACAGCAGGAGTGAGAATAAACGGCATGAGTCCATGTCGTGTCGAGCTTTGTCAATGATGTGAAGTCGGGAAGTTTTTTGGCTGACTTGAAGCCAAATACAGCGGAGCACGATGCGAGGACGTACACTCCAAACCTGACACTGCACTCTAATGTATCATGGTGAATAACTTTCAGGCACAAGTGATGCAGTTGCGGGCACATTGGGACGATCAGTGGCCTTGTAGTATTGTTCATTGAACTCGGGAATGATAGTGAGGTTGCCATTCCGAGATTGCGCGTCGTTGATTTTGAGATCCTACTGTACTGTTTCAACCAAGTGTTCAGCCACTAGGTCACAGCGACCCCTGAACTGAACACTTTTTAAGGGTCACAGGTCACCAAGGGCATGAACACTTGGCTGCTTTGGATTTTCAAGGATGTAAAAATGCTTTTTTTTTTTTTTTGCGCTCCATGCATTCTTTACCTTCACCTGACACAGTCGTTTCGATTTCCGGCCCACACACTCAAAAATTGACAAGCTATGGTAAATTTACAGTTCAACCCACCTAATCCTCCTCGGAGTCGTCACCTCCATACTCTGGTACATCCTTCCAGTGTTTCCCGTGGGAGACCCATTTGCTTTTGTCGAAAATGACCATGGGCAGTTGTGGAGGATGGCATGGATCGAGCTGCGACGCGAAAAAATAGACCAAAAAATTTCGCGAGTGTTGATTTGCTCGGAGTTGAGCCGAAACATTATGTATTCACTCCAAAATTATAAGGCTTGGCAGAAACTGCCATCTTGGCTGGCCGTACGCATCCCGACGCATCGTCTTGATGACTCGCCAATCTGGGCTGAACACTTTGCCAATTGAACACTAAAAATAGCTGTCCCAGGTCCCAGTGGTCCGTGAACACTTCGAGTTTGAACACTTGAGGTCAAATTTCGGCACAACTGATGTGCAATTCGAATGCCAAAGTATCGAATTACGAAACAAATCAGTCTGGAAATAGCGCCGGAACTACCGGAATCAGCTCTAATTTCAGGCCAATTTTGATTGGTGAGCCGATCCTTTTGGCGTCGAATTGCACATCGGCCGCACCGAAATTTGGCAATATCATCGGTGTGACCTAGCACTGTGTTCCGACAGGTCCTACATTTAGTCTCTGTGTAGTTACCTACACATACTTATATATCACTACACAGAGAGCTGTTTGTAGTTGGACCAAATATAATCTGTGTAGGTCTATAGATATCAGCGTAGCTCTGCTTAGATCTGCTTGGGTCTATGCAAGTCTGTGTAGGTCTGTGCGGTGACCTAGGCAGGGCCTGAAAACCTGTGTGTAGCTCAGTGTAGTTAAGTGTAGCTAAGTGTAGTTGATATAGGCACATCTACACCGAGCTATGCAAGGTCTGTTTAGGGCAACTATGTGCACCTGTCCATCGTTTACGAGAACCTCTTAAGACACCATGGCCAGATGTGCGTAGTTGAGCTACACAGGGCTTGCATAGTCGGCTACACTCAGCTACACATATTTATGAGAACCTCCGCAGACCTGAGCGTAGGAGCCCTCGGAATGCAGTGGCCTATGTATGGGACAGAGAGAGAGAGATTCTGAGGTTACACAGGAAAAGATGGAACGGGACGTCCGGTGGGCGGGAGAGGCTCTAGGACGCGGTTCTCTATCAGCAGCGTGGTTGTATCGCCTCGATCCCGGATCGTCCGCACCCGGAGTTATATACCTGCCGGTGGAAAGTCCGTTGGTGGCCACCAGTGGACACCACTGGCAGTGAAATGGTGCACTTGGGTGCAGCCGTGAAATCAAGACTCAAACTCAGCGAACCTGGTGAGTGAACTCAACCAAACCCTAACCAAATCTAACTCCAAATATCACAAACTCTAACTCCAAATATCAATTGTGTGTGTGTTAAGGGAGGTAGGACAGGTGTATCGTCCTTCAAGATAAATGCAGTTGGTTCAATATATTCAATGGGTGGCTGGTAATCACACAAGTGGCTCAATGTATACGGCACGAGTAATATCAATTCTAGGGTTTTTGAGAAATATACTGACAATGAAGTCAATGCAATGTGATTACCACCTTAGCATGCCTAACAGCCCAGTGCTACCAAGGACCTAATTGAGGTTCACCGACTGAGAGAGGAAATATCAACTTGAACTACCGTGGAGTCACTTCTCAAGGGACAGTAGCCAGAACAGACAGCGGCCAATGGCTATTACAGTGACTAGTAGACTGAAGCTCTTATATGGGTGGGTGATCTCAATTCCTTGTTGTATGTGTCTACACTCAAGTCTTCTTGCAAATCAAATCAAATGGGTTCTATTCTCGAGTCCACTCTAAGCCCTGAAATGGGGTTACGAGTACTTATAGTAATCGTTATTTAATCAATCGACATGAGGTTTTTCAGTGTGGTTAAAAATGTCCCAATTTCAGATTGCAATGCAAAATAGTGGCTGTGCTATGTAGAATAGTGGCTGTGTTGAATGTAAAATAGTGGCTATCCTTTAAATCTGCTTCATATTCTGTGAAAGATTAGTGGCTGTGTTTGTGATTTGTAATTGGTTCAAATCATCGGCTGTGTTCGAATCTCTCGAGGCGTCTTCTTTTTTCCAATGATCATGCGTACTGCCAAGGATTTCCGCTTGCCGGCTTTTTGAAAGAATCAGAAAAGAGCTGCAGTCAGAAGCATAAGCAAAAGCCGGACTTGAATCACCCCGCTCTCCGGGTGCTGCGCCTTGTGCGAACAAGGACAGGCGTCCCGGTGCGTCATGTGGCCCCGGCGGATTTCATCCCGTATAAGGAAGAAAGAATGGACGAAAGCGACTCACCACAATAACAGCTTCCATTGTGATCAAATTAGATCCCCTACATCGTGCGCGGTGGTTGGCAGATTGGCCATGAGAAGATAGACGGGTTGATAACGCCGAGGTCGGCAGTCGATCCGACCAACAGGGGTCTTCCACAGTGGTCTTCCGAAATAGCATGAGTGTGATCCGTGTTTCGGATAAACACCGATGCCGAGGTGCCTCATCAAGATATCAACTATCCGTAGGTCAGTCGTTGATATTGTACCTGCCTCCTCCGATAGAACTAAAAACATGCACGTTCTAAAGGCTCGGCGAAGATCGGCGAAAGGGGTGAAGGCCGCGGCACGGCTCGGCAAACTCGCACTTAAGGAAAGCCTTTTTTTTCTTTCTCTAGAATTATTGCAAAAACAATGTCCACCCCCGAAAAATTCTGCGGAGAAGAAGAGAAAAATGAGAGAACATGGACCATCTAGTGTCAGTCGGTGCGCCTCACACTGCATGTACTTGTTGCACTGCTGACTTACCTCTGGATGATAGTTGCAGAAGAATTAGAAAGAGAATCTGCTCAAGCTTGCCATTGCATCAAATAGGTACGAAAAGTGCATCACATCAACTCTCAAGTCGAAAAATGTCTGCTGTGACTGTACAATTTTGCATATGTTAGTACATTTAATCTACGTGTGTCGGTCACGTGCCGCTTAACAAACCTACAGTTCAGCGTGGGCATGTAGGCCTCCGCATTAATTCAACCTCTGCACTGGTGGAGTCCAAAACGCACCAAAGCCCTGAATACACCAAACATCCAAATTATACAAAATAAGAGACCAGGGCATAACAAGTACCGAGAAAAAAAAAAAAGGGGAGTACTATAAGTGCGAGTTCGGAGTTTGCCGAGCCGTGCCGCGGACTTCACCCCCAAGTTGAATTTACTACTGTATATTGGCTCGGCCTGGCATCTGATGAGGCCAAAGCCACCCTGAGCCGGGCCAAAGCCATGACTTTCAGGCCAAGCCAAGGCCAGAACATCACTACCTGCGGGTACGTCCGTCGTTTGTCTGGAAGTGCGGAGTGCTTACGTGCGTGTCGTAGGCGCGCCAAGGCGGGTAACGATGACATGCCCGCCTCCGTCTTGCCAGAAGACCTGTCGTGCAATCGGGTGAGTTATTTTTATCCTTTCCTTTTTTGGTCTCTGTTATCGAGTGCGTCGGCGCACATTCGAGCTGAAGCCCCATCCTATCCGGATGCAACCGAGACATGTGCTCTGCAACGCTGCAGCCGTACGCGCTGCGCTGGGCCCGCCGGAGCCCCTAGAAGCAACTCCGCTGGATTTCAGCGCCGCAGACCATCATATCGCTTTGACTGGGCGGTAAAATGCGCGCAACCGGAGGTGTGTACGCGCGGGAGACGGAGAATCAAGCGCCGGCACGAAGACGTCGTAAACGTGGACGTGCGGAAGTAGGGCGAGGTGCAGTACTTGCAGATGCGCTCTCGTCGTGTTTCCGCATATGGTCGCCCCTCCCGTACACGTGGAACGGGTTATCGTAACTCCCCTGTATATAGTAGTGCTTGAATCAAAGCTTTAGATCTACACGAGAAACTTGAAGTTCGGACTTGAAGGTCGAGAATGTAAGCCGCGTTCGGCGATCGGGACTCTCAAATTCCAATATAGTCGCGGATCCATCCGGGACTGTTAAGTCTTCCCTTTGGATCCGCTCCTCCTGGATACCCAGGTCTGTTCAAAATCTCTCTTCGCACGGAGCTCGCCTTCGTGGATCTGGTATTGCAGCGTGGGTACATACAAATTGAGTCCCAGCTTGTATTGAATCTGCTTATTCCAGCGCAATTTTAAAAAGTGCGGCTAGAGTTCCTTACTTGCCTAGTCCTCGCGCGCACGGGATGATTTATTGTGCCCCCATATATTTGCAATGCACTGTTCAAATCCGCTAGGACTGGGAGGACTAGGAGGATTTTTGTTTCGCCGCTGCCTTCGAATCTTTTGTTCTCAGTTAAACGTTGTTGTAGTTGTGCGTCTGGTTCGAGGTGTTCCTAAGCTCTCCGAAATTCATTGCTGCCCCATGCATTATTTTCCCGTCCACACTGAAACCCCCCAGAATTTTGCGGTATAGGTGCACAAAGTCCCCGTGTTCATGCGGCATGACTGCGCAAGTGCGGTCGCTCAAAGGGAATGAATTGTTTATGGGTAGGTAGAGTACATCGTGTTTCAGCATCATCTTCGTCCTATGTAAATTATACAGGCTCTTGATTCGGCTACGATGCAGTGCACCCCGGCGCTCCACTCACCCTAGCGCGAGCCGGACGTTCTCGCCTGCAAGTCCCGCCGAGGTCCACGAAAAACGTGTACTGTACATATCTTAGGCAGATGTGTGGTGGGAAAAAAGGGGGGAAAGCGGACAAAATGAGGAGCTGTGAATGCGAAGGAAACCTGCACAGTGAATTCCCAGTTTACATCCGATCCCGTTGTCGAACCTGATGTCAGAAGGATCCGAGCAGCCAGATCACAACAGTGACTGCGAGGCGCACGCGGAATTTCAGCTGTAATGATCCTGGTAAAAACAATGAACACCGAGTTGAACCAGAGCGATTTCTTGCCCTCGCTCGCGGGTGCCGGAGTTCAAACTTTCTGGATAGGCCGCGCATTTGTGGAGGGGCGTGCCAGTTCCAGAAGTGAACTCTTGCACTGTAAGACTATAGCGCCCCAAACTGACGTGGTGCCTGAGTGATGGAGCTGCGAGCACAACCTATCCTCTCTCTCGTGTTACGGGAAGACACTAGGACAATGCGTGGGCTGGATCCTTTTGTTCATAGGATGTGGGAATGATCGACGTGCTGCGATGTTGATGATTTTCAGAGAAGCAGGCGCAGGCCTTGAGCCATGGGATACCAGGTGGCGAAATCTTTTGTTCTGCATAGCACGTGTATACAGGCTTGAATTTCTGAATAAACGGCGAGCGAAATTTTGCGGGGAGTGGGTCTGTGGTCTGGGCGCGGCTTTGGCTGTGTAAATTTCGGAAAATGATTAGGAAGATATTGAGGCGGAGGGAGAGCGCAGCAGAGGCTGAGATTGGAACAGGAGCTCGCTGTACTTTAGGCAGAGCGCGAGTAGCGATGCGAAGGGAATTGCAGAGCGCCGCCGCGGCCCCGGTGCACACTATCTTCTCCCGGGTGTCCAAAGTTTGGATTGAGGCGAGTTAGTCAGACAAACTTGATAGTTCTCGCTCCGTTAGGAGGTGTCTCCCGTACAAGTGTCGCGATCGGTGATCCAGAGATCCGTAGTGATATGTAGAAGCCTGTGCAGCTGTACTTGAGGGATAAGATTGGCCATTACAGAGCTATATTTTGAGAGGACTCGTCCATGCATGAGGCGAGGGCGTGTAAATCATGAACCGGCACGATTTACTTAGGAGATTACTGATTTTGAAACGGCTGTTTTTCACGGCAATAGAGGGAGGGTTCAAGGAGGGTAGCTGACCTCTTGAATCCTGCGCTAGTATAAGTGTCTGCATAATTAATGCAGAAATACCATCAGCGATGACAAAAAAAAGGTACTCGCGCGCCTTGTAAATGATCCAGCCTGGAGTCGAACCAGGTCAAATTCCGCTCAAGGCACTCGAAACGGTTATGGCTGATTGAAAGCGGGCGCACACCGCGTGCTACAAGGTCCCTTTTACTTGCCTTTGTCCCTGGATAGGTGCCCGAGTACTGAGGCTGAGCTCTAGCAAACCTACACGGCGACTCCGTGCGATTTTGAATCCGAACTTTGTTCCAGACAATTGTGTATTCGAGTTGATGCATCACAAGATACTTCCAGAGCATTATACAGTATATAGGTACCCAGTACGTCCCATTGTTATCCGCGAAATGTAAAAGCAAAAGAGAAGATTAGAAGGAGAACGAGCGCAGGGAAGGGGCATGGAAGTGCAGTAGAGAGCGGGACCCGAGAAACAGAAGCAGTGGTGCCGCTGCTGGGCCGGAGCAACATGGCGCAATAAGAACGACACAAGGCGCGCCGCCCACGAAACCGCAAGGAAAGAGCATGCGAGGATGGTCAGAACCTCAGAGGAGGAACCCAAGCAGCGCCGGAGGCACAGACGGTGCATGGCGGCACACACATTGGCACGCACGACCAATAAGAAGCCGGGGCGCGCAAAATTCAGGGCGCACACCGCGATGGATTCGACAGCAGAGAGACCACGAGAGCGGTCGGCCACGGGTGACTTCAAGGCGGCGCAGCGCCCACGCACGCCCTGCGGAATGAGACCGGTGCAAGACGCAGGCGAAATGAGCCAGAGGCAATGGAAGCGGAACAGACAGGAAGCCTGCGGTAATATACGCGCAGCAGAGGGCTAATAGAGCGAGCGACTGGCGAGCGTGAGGAGCTGCGGGGCCTTGTGCGCACAGCGACCCATCCGGGGAGGACGAGCCATCCGACAAACACTCCCATCAGCGCGCATCACTGTCTTGAGGAAAGACGACAGAGAAACGGAAATCAGCCGCGGAGCTTGTAAGCGCGTGAGCGCCGTCCGGCCATCGTCGGCGTGGGCGCACTTGATCGGGTCGTCACGGCGGGAAGGCGCCGCACCGACCGCGCACCGCGGCGCAGGCAACAGCGAGCGGGAGGAGAAGAGTGATGGCAGCCGAGAGAATTCGCGGCGCAATGGAGAGCCCTCCAAACCGCAGCACCAGGTAAGCGTGACAATTCAGATGCCCGAGCGTGCACATGGCGCCGACAGGGAGTGCAGTCAGCCCTGCACACGCAGCGAGCGGCTGATGCGCGGGCGCAGCACCAAGTCGATACGAAGATGCGCCCGACGAACGGAAGCACTCCTGTCAGCACATGACTCTCGCGACCAGACAAAAAGACGCACACTCAAGTATTAAAGTATTGCACTGAGTACTCGCCCCATATACCTGAACGTTCCATCGAACGGCCAGTGTGGTCGTCTTCGGGGTCGGATCTGCGCTCTGGGCGTACTCCGGGCGTAGTACTAGGGATTGGGTCTGGATTGAGTCGTCCCGCAGCGATTGAGTCGGAGCAACGACGAGCGCGAGATGAAGGCAAACGGAACGGTTACGCGGGCCGATTGCCGATCCGCATCAACGCCGCGTCATCTGTCATAGTCAAACCCTCGTCCTCGAACCACGACGAGTAGAACCGCAATGGCTGCACGGAACCGCCCTCTAAGCGCCTGGCGCTCTCTCTCTGCTGTCTCCTGCGGCATCTACGCCGTTAACTTTCCGCCCAGCGCCCTCCCGACTTTTTTGGTGCTGTCATTTCCGAGGATCTGGGATGCCCACAACAGTCTCGGATACCGCCGCCGCCGCATCGACCTGCGCAGGGAGGAAATACGCAAGCGGCTGGGCACGCATTTTCCTACTAGTGCCAAGGTGCGTTCCGTGCTCTCGCTTTCTGCGTGCCTCTTCTTTCTTTTGTGGCATGCAATATCGATTGCAAGCCCAGGTGCGACACGGGCTCTGGCATTTCTTATGCACGGTGACACCACTTGAAAGCAGTCATGTCCGGCTGTTCAACCGCACTGGCCTGTAGCTCAGCGAGGCCCCTGTCGGTGGCGGCTGGCAGTGGTCGTCGCATCCTCGGCGCTGCCCAGAGGATGCGTCATAGGCCTCTGCCCCGCGTCCCGACTTTCACCTCGTTCCTCCCCGAAGGAAACCTTTCCCTGCGCCGTCGATATTTTCTTTTTCTCCTCATTCTGGATCCTCCTATTTTTCTCCTTCTTGCTTCCAATCGTACACTCCGTGTCCCCCGCCCACTTGCGCGCCGAGATGTCGCGGGCAGCTCGTTGCTGCGCTCGCTCATCCGCACGCACCGCTGCATGCGGGCGTGTATCCGGATCAGACAGCGTTGACGACGAACCGGGAAGCTGGATACGCTAGTGGATATGTGGAGCGCGGGATGTGGTGCTGCAGTGCGTTTCCCCTTGAAACAACGCATATGTGTCAGCGCGTGCGCTCTGCTCCGGCTCGAATTTGCCGCGGGCGGAAGGAACGGGACGGTCGTTACAGCCGCACACCTCACCGTCGCGCTTTCGCGCGTATCTTTCTTGCGCGCGCGCCTCCGAGCCGTCCTTGGCCGTGTGCGTGATCTCGAGCGAGTGGGAATGCATATGCACCCCCCGGGACGCACACCAGACGTGTGAGGGCGTGTACACGTGGGCGTAGTGCCGCGGGATTTAGCTCGCAGATTGGTGCGAGAGTCTGGAGAGCTGGCGAGTGACCCGCAACTGGAGGGATGCGACGAGCAAGGACACAACTGCGCGCTGCATACGCGTCTCATCCGGCTTCAAATCCGCCGACCTCCAGTTCGCTGTTTAAATGTCTTTTGTCTTTGTCGTGTGTCCGGAACCCCATCTCGTTCTTCAGCGCTAAATACGTGCGTGATGCGGGACGAAGTGCGCGTCAAGTGCGCGTCGGTATCATACCCCTAGTATATCGGTATAAGTGCGCGAATATAATCGACCTGCAGAGATTTAAACCCGGGGCGATGAGTCGGAAGTACAGACCGCGCGCGGCCTCCAAAAACTCTGTCCCGTAATCCTAGAGCATTCTGACGGCCGAATCCGCGAAGACCATGCCGCGAGACCGACGCCAATACTACTTACAGGGTTTCGCACTTCTGCTGCATGAATTTCCAGTTCTGGTCGGACTTGGACAAACTCGGTTCACACTGCATCACCCGGCCGCTTGTAGCGCTTTGACGACTGCAGTGGTTGTTCTTTCGGTTCTCGGCTGCCCTGCTTTGACCCCTAGAACTGGCCTCGCGCCTCCCCGCCCGCTTTTTATCCCGCTCGCGAGTCTTTGTTGATTGACAAGCAAACCTGTGTTTCTGCCCAACGCCGGTCCCACGTTGCAGGAAAACCTACTTTCGCAGCTCGCTCTTAGCTTGCCCGATCCCTGTGATGTTATCTATCCGTCGCCTTATTTCGGTCCGGAAAATACGCATCTCGGAGGTATCTTCCTCCCGCTCCTCCCTTGGCTCTCTGGATCCGGGAATCTGTATCGCAACTACCTTCGTCTGTCTGCGTCCGATGATTCGGCCTCATGTTTAGTATTATTAGCCATCTTCCTCGATGTTCTTAGGTCTTCCCGACATGTTCGGAGTCGCTTACTAGAATTACACGAGCTCAACCCAAACTGACATTGTTCGCAATTGCATATTCACAAAGTGTAAGTCGATACGTGGAGAGAGAAGGACGGGACCAGTGATGAATCGCTAAAAATACGAGACCTCATTGAGTTCCGAGGCCGGCTATTTTTGGTTGCTGTGCGGGGCCCCAGAGTGGCCTGGATACTCATCTCGGAGGTATATATATCCTCCCGCGCCTTCCTCGAGTGGCTCTGGGAATTGCTGGTCGCTGTCCGAGGGGCACCTACCTCGATGTTCTTGGTTCTTCCGACAAGACCTGTTCGTTGAGTTCCGAGGCTGACTATTTTTGGTTGCTGTGCGTTGGCTGTGCGTTGGTTGTGCGGATGATCGAAACTTGACAAGCATCTCACAGCGTCTCACCTTCCTCCACCATGTCGACTGCCCACCCCACTGCAGCAAGATCCAACTCTACCCGACGGGGCCCATTCGGTGTCCTCAGCCCTTCATCAGAATCGAAATCGGACTGGCTAGAGACCTCGCTCACGACCGCGAAGGGAGTTACGGCAGCGGCCGAATGCCTTCCTTTTCCCTACGTGAAAGGTGTCTTCGGGCTGGTCGTGATCATCCTGGAGACAGTCGAGGTTCGTTATGTGTGGAGTTGCTTTGAAATGTGGTTAACTTTGACCACCCACAGAAAGTGAAGAAGAATCGAGACGATGTGAAGGAACTGTGCGACAACATCATGGAAATTGTCAAGATCATACAGGACCAGCTGTCGTCGCATGGGGATACAGCTGCTGTCAAGTTCAAGGGGCTCTGCGAAGACCTTGAAGGGTGGGTGTGAATATTATGTGCATCGTCGGGCTGTGCTGATGTTACTCTGTCAGTGTATTACAGGGTATTTTGAAAGCAGTACAGCAGATGAAAACAGAGCCCCGAGGGTTCAGAAGTCGCTTTAAAGAAGTTGTGAAGTTGGGTAGTGTTGCAGATGAAATATCTGGCCATCGGGTTAGAATCCAAGAACTTCGGTCTAATTTCCTTGTACGTATATTCTGCTTCACGCAGATTTTTCTGACAGAACTGTAAGCTTATGGCAGCCATTGATACCAATTTGCATGTCCACAAGGCCCTCTCAATGGGGATACCATCCAGTACGATTTTATTCCCCTTTGATGACCGCAACCTGAGCAGATTTTAGGCTTGCCTCCCACACAAGTCACTCAAAGCATCACCAAATGTCCTCCTCCTTCGAGAATCTTTCATGGGCGACAAATCATTCTGGATATGATGCACCAGTTCTTTGAACAGGACCTAGGCAAACAGCATATCTTCCTTCTACATGGACTGGGTGGTTCTGGCAAGACACAAATTGCATTGAAATTCATTCAGGAATCATCATCTCAGTGAGTGCATCTGCTGCGTATGCTGTTTCTACCTCAATCAAGCCAAACTCCCATTCAGTTTCTCCGACATCTTTCTCATTGACACGAGTACAGTTTGAAACAATTGACACAGGGCACAAGAACATAGCTGCAACAAAAAATATGGGCAGCACTGCAGATGATGCCCTCCAGTGGCTCAGCAGACAACCTTCGGAATGGATGCTTCTCTTTGACAATGCAGATGACCCGAAGATTAATCTTCACAATTTTTTGCCCCATTGCAATCATGGCAATATCTTGATCACGTCTCGGAATCCTGGGCTTCAAGTGTATGCTGGATCACATTTCCCTGTCTCAGATATGGAGGAACAGGATGCTGTCCAGCTGTTGCTCAAAAGTGCTGCCAAAGAGTTTACTTCTAGCAACCAGGTTATTGCAGCTGAGATAGTGAAGGTTAGCTGATGTTAAATATGCATGTTCCAACTCATCATTATCCATGGTTAAGGCACTCTGGTACCTGCCCCTCGCCATCATCCAAGCCGGTGCGTTCATCTCAAAGTCTGGAGCACTGGACAGATACTTGGATATCTACAAGGAAAACAGAGCTCGGTTGTTGAGAGAACAGCCTAGCCAGTCCTCATGCTGATTATTCTTCGACTGTGTATACAACATGGCAATCAGCTTTGACCAGCTCAGCA
>JARKIE010000993.1:0-18324 GCA_029378255.1 Mycena rosella
TAGAAAGAGGAAGGGAGGCAGATCAATTGATACAGGCTCGGATCGCATCCAGCGAGGTAGTCTTGTCGAGGGACCCTGCCAGCCACATGCAGGCAAGAGACTGGATTACATCTTGCCAACATATGCAAACCCGGCTTGTACGGGATCGAGTGCATGAGAATGCATGATGTCTCGGGTTCTCCGCATTGCACAAAGCAGACGAAACAAAATATTACAGCCCATAATTCGGGTGGAAGGTGGTAAAGATCGAACACTGTAAATAATGTGAGCGAACGGACTAGAAGGGAGAGATAAATAATGGCTAACGTATTGCGAGCTTAGGAGCCGTTTATACTGAGAGCATATGGGCGAAAAAAATATAGACCAGGCCGCACTTATATACAGGCCAGGCTGTCATATCGTCCCTTGACTGGATTTGATGATGGCGGACGAGGCTGGAAACTCACCAGATCCATTGGGCGTTCTCGATTGGGACAGCAAGCGGGGACCTACGTGGACAAACAATAAGTAGTTATGTTCAGAGACAATCAGCCACTCGGCAATTTGATAAATTGAAAAGGCACCAGGATATCTGACTTTCTGTGGGAAGTAAAGCCCAATTTGAGAGAACAATGGAACATAGCCTGCGACCGCCGACTGTCATTAGCCTTGCCATTTACAGATGCTCACTTGTCAAGATGATGAAATGATACTGGATCAGACATCCTACGTCATGTAGGGTCGAAACTAGGTCGTTGTATTTCACAGACCAAATGGATCAAAAGAACGATTCTAAAATTAAAATTTTAGGACTCGTAACGAAAATTACTCAATAGGAAGCAGTATGAAGCTTCCATCATATACCTCCTCCTCCTCCTCCTCCTCCGTCGAACTTGGACCCGAAGTCACGGCTGCCACACTGCACCTGCACCTCGCAGAACTTTGCGCGCATTTTGCTGCACTCGATGGAACCATACTTCAACAGCAACAGCTTTTGGAGCAGTTGCAGGCAGACAGACGAGCCGTTCAGAATGAACCAGTCTTGACCCTTCCACCCGAAATTACATCCGAGATCTTTCTGCACTCCCTTCCTGATGAGCCCGAGCCACCGCATCCAAACCGCATCAAATGTGTGCTCCGATTCTCTTGCGCAGAGTGTACAAGGCATGGGAGGCCATAGCAACATCTACTCCTGCTCTCTGGGCTATGCTCTCCCTTGATGTCGGTCGCCTTCAGATCATCGATAACTCACAACAATTCCAAACCATTGTCAAGACTTGGCTCACTCATGCAGGCGGCTGTCCTCTGACCTTGATTTTTCCGTGGACAGATGGGTGAGAGGTCGCTCGACAATGCTTGTACCAGTGATATCATTTCTTTTTACGCAGCCTGGTTACGCAGACTAGATCTTCGCATGGACTTGGAGGACTTTCGCGTCCTGAAGGACATCGGCTCGCTTCCATTGCTCCATAATCTTACCCTTGGTCTTCCTTTCCCTCTCCACTATGATGATGACAAGACCCTGGATGATGTACTGGGTCCTGGTGTCTTCGAAGATACACCCGTTCTTCGCCGGCTAACCCTCACGGAAAATGCTGTGCCTTCGTTTGCTACCGTGCCTTGGCAGCATCTAACCATCTTTCATGGCGAGGCTGCTACCATGCAGGATTGCTTAAATGTGCTACGTTTTGCGCCGCTTCTTACGGAATGCACATTCTGTGTTGGATACAGAAGCAGTGGCGGCATGTTGTTACATTCACGATTACAGGTCCTGTCCCTCATTGAGTCTGGCAAATTTGATGGCACGGCAGACATTTTTAAACACATAACACTACCCTCTCTGCATACCCTTCGGATCAGCTCAGTCGACGACCTCAATGACGATGGATCATTTCAATCGTTCATCCATCGTTCATCACCTCCCTTACATACTTTCTCTCTCAGTGGATACTATCATGATTCCTACGATCCATTCATGCCGGCGTGTCATCGATGTATGACGAGGCTCATGCACCTCGATCTTGTCCTATCGGAAATCGACGAAGGATGGATGGAGGAACTCCTACGGTGCTTGACGAATGACACCCAAGATTTTTAACCAGAACTGCAACATCTTGTCTTTGAAGATTGGCAATACCCCGTTTCATGCTATATTGCCTGGTGCAATCCTTATATTCGAGATGGGGGCCGCCAGTTTGAGACGGCATCGCCAACCTCCAATCTTTCAAACTCACATTGCCGCCCAACACCTACGTTGATGAAGCAACTGTGAATCTGGACTCCCTGGCTGAGTTGGCAGCCGCAGGAGTCAGTATTTATATCGGAACTGCAGAACATAACTACTACTTTAATTCATAGCCACATCTCTCTCGTTGGGCATCAACCGTGCAATGAGCAAGTCTCTCGTCGCGTTATATTATTACTTACTATGAATAATTTCTGTCACCTAGTACTGGGCTCTGCTCGCGTTTGCTTAAAATGTCAATGTAACCTTGCTTTCACTGAATCTATCGAAACCTCTCTGTTATCTACGAATCAAAACAACACAAAACTCATCTCCTCCGAGTCATAGCTTTCCTGCATGGTGGGCCTGTCGCTCGGCAGCGCCTTGCAACTGCGGTACCAGCTCCCTTGTGACCTTGTTCCTCCTCCACAACAGTCCCTCCTCACCCCTCACCCACCATGGGGTAATGCTGACCTCGGAATAGGACGAGTTGATGGGATCGTAGACAAGCTCTGTGCCTCTGTGGACACGTGATGCGCTAGATTGGTCGGCATGGGCTTTAGGGTGCGCGGAAGTTGCAGGGGGTGGTGGCGGCGGCACAGGTTCATCGGGACGGGGGAACAGGACGTAGTTCTTGTCTGGGCCTGGGGCAGAACGATGTGGGTGCGGGTGCGGGTATGATTCGGCAGGTTTGCGAGCGTCGTTGGTATTGGAGGTTGCAGCCTCGGCTGTCAGAGGGTTGGGAACAGCAAAGATGTGGCTGGCGACAGAACCAAGGGCTAGAATGACGGTGAGGCAGAGGACAGTGTTGACACGTATACTCTTCAAGACATGGGTAAGACAGAGGGCGTGGGATCCCCGCACCCTTATGTAAGCCGATTGATGGCCGCCATCAAAACCGACATGGGACGGCATCCGAGGCACTTGACTGAAATTTTCGACATAGAACTAAGAGCTGAGTGCTGTGGGAGTATTCCCCATGTTCAATATTCTCCCTATGATGTCTGGTTCTCGAGTGATCACCAGAAATATAGACCTATTTTTTTTCTTATTCCTAACGACTTTTCCGATGAAGCGGCACGTTTTCAAGAAATTGACCCTCGGAGTTTTGGCCGGTGGCTATGTACACAGCCACATCTCGCTTCTTTTTTCCCCCACCTCTGTGTGGCCTCTGTAGCGTGCTTTTCACGCGTCTAGGCCCTAAATCTCGCGCCAACCATGCCAGGAACATCGAAGGCTCGAAAAGCGCGGCAGGAAAATGCTCGGAAGGCCACTGAATCGCGCAAATCACGCGTCGAGGAGGTTCCTGATGAGGGAGATGCCGTACCCCAGGCGGCTCCTACCGCTACACAAACTCACACCAATCACTCCGCCGACCATCTGCACAATCACGACCACGCTGATCCTGACGACAGCTGGGACTTTGATCTCGGCAACGAGCTTCCTGACATTGAGTGCGACGGAGGCTCGGCAGAGGATGATTCCGATCTCGACGAGGAGATCATTTCAGCCCCTGAAATCTCCGACGAATCAGAGCTTGATGCTTTCTCGTCGTTTCTTCATGATGCCCAATGTGCTGCTCAGCGCGTGGAGCGGGAACATGAGGGGACTCGAAAACGGCCCAGAACCTACTTTAAAAATGCACCCAGAACGAAAAGACGGCATGTTCAGCAGGGAAAAGACCTCCAAAAGAAGGGGTATCTCAGTGTATTTGATTGGATGGACCAGATGAAGGTTAAAAAGGCAGAGGCTCAAGTGCAGAAGAATCAGACAGAGGCCGACCCCGAGGCAATATCAATATCCGACAACTCTGCATCTGAACAGAGTGGTGCAGACTCGGACTCGGACTCGGACTCCGAACAAATCACATCCAACCTTGATCCATTCACCGAGCCCGAGCTTGATTGCCGAGATGAAGTGAGTGATCTTTCTCCCAGGCTTCTGCTAGCATTAATTCAATCTGTCTAAATCAGACACCTGAATGTTTGAACCCAGTGAATTTGGCGCATGTGCGGCTGCGTGAATTGTTGGAGGCAATCAGCAGCGGCAACACACCATCTGATCCAAGTCCCGAGAGCACATCAGACAAGGTGCTGAACCAGCTGAATTACAAAAATTTTCCTGCGCTTCGTCGCGCTGTCGCATCTTTGACAGTCAAAAGCAAAGATAAAACACTGGATGTCTTTTTCCGGGGCCGAATCACATCAATGGTTGGCGCAATCAATTTGTACCTTGATTCCGAGCTGTCCTACACCTGGCGGCAGTCGTCTATGATTATTGCCAAGGCTCAGGGACATGGACCTTATCACGCGCGCAGCATCCGAAGCTGGATTCATGCCTATCTCACTTCCAAACGACTCCCCCTCCATCGCTACGGTCAGCACCATTCATCAATTCTGAATGACGAAGATTTTGCCGATGTCATCAAGCTCCATCTGCAAGCGGTGGCAAAGAAAGATGGGCACTTCACCGCACAGAGTTTGGTCGACATTGTGGCATCACAAGAAATCCAGGAGAAGCTTGACGAAGCTGGTCTCACCAAGCGGTCAATCTCTATATGGACCGCTCGTAGGTGGCTAAAAAAACTTGACTGGCGGTATGGCCGAAGAAAAAATGGCATGTATGTTGATGGACATGAGCGGGAAGATGTCGTCGCATATCGAACCGAATTCGTTAAGCGCTGGATGGAGGAATACGAACCGCGCATGGTGTCATACGACAATGATGGAAAACCAGTCAAGGAACTCAATGAGTACACACTCCGAGGGAAATATAAAGGTCAACCCTTCCGGATTATTCTTGTCACCCACGACGAGTCCACATTTTACGCGAATGATCGTCGATCCGTCGGCTGGACACACCCATCAATCAAGGCTAAGCCGTTGCCGAAGGGAGAAGGAGAGTCGATCATGGTGTCGGATTTTCTGACATTAGAATGGGGACGCCTCATCCATGGCGACGAGTTGAGTGCTGCAGCAGAATTCACTATTTTTAATTTTCACTGACAAGGTTTTGGTCTGTCCAGTGAAGCTCAACTCCTCTTCCATGCGGGCAAGAATCGGGACGGCTATTTTGCATCTGATGACATGTTGCGCCAGACAGACCGTGCGATCGACATCTTTGAAGCCAAAACAAATAAGGGTGCAGTTGGTTTGTTCATCTACGACAACGCTCCAAGCCACAGAAAAAGAGCAGCAGATGCACTGTCTGCTCGGAAATTGACCAAGGGACCAAAGCTCGATAACGGTCCCTGAATGCGCAACGGAACACTTCCAAATGGCGATGCACAGCTGCTGTATTATCCCGATAATCATGCGACAATGCCGGGATGGTTCAAGGGGATGGAACAAATCATCCGAGAGCGCGGGTTGTGGCGGGATCGTTTACTGGCCCAATGCCCCGGATTCAAGTGTGAATCTGGCCGTACTGATTGCTGTTGCCGCAGGATTTTATTTTGCCAGCCTGACTTTGTCAACCAGAAATCGGCTCTTGAAGAACTTGTTGAATCACGGGGCCATATCTGTGACTTCTATCCGAAGTATCACTGCGAGTTGAACTTCATCGAAATGTATTGGGGGGCCGCTAAATTCCGCTATCGCACCAGCGTGCGCACGTCCAAGATTGATGAAATGGAGGCAAACGTCAAGAGGTGTTTGAATGATGTCCCACAGTTGACAATCCTTCGGTTCGTGTCAATTCTGAACCACTTGCATGTACTTATATCCTTGGATTAGTTATGCAAATCGAGCTGCACGATTTATCTCCGCATATGCTCAGGGCCTCAGCGGCGGCGACTTGATTTGGATCAAAAAGCCGTACAGAAGTCATCGCATCTTGCCGCCGTCGATGATTGCCGAGATCAAGGCTTCAATAACCTATAGGATAGTGTAGAAATACTTCTGCTAGATACTCAAATTTTTCTGAGCACTCAGTCGCGTCCCAGTACCCATTCAAAAAAAAAACGATTCGCGACCGGCAGATTTGGCCGTGGGAATGTGGCGGTGGCGGCCATCAATCAGCTTACATAAGGGTTCGGGGATCCCACGCCCTCTGTCTTAAAGAAAAATTGAGAGTGGCGCCGCAGGTAACTTGAGGGAAGAACGTAGAGGCTGACAGTCCTCAAAGTCTGAGACATTTGGTTCTGCAATAGTCAGCCACCAAGTGTCGGAAAAACGTAATCTGTCTTATAAGAGGGCTGACATATAAGAGTGTCATAAGAGCCTCGTAATACCGCCCGCAGTCTTATTCGGCACTATCTGGAAGCCAGCTTCTTATCAGAGGTGATAATCCAAGCCTGTGGATGCCTCCCTCCATCCTCACTTCACGCCTTTTTCACCTTGGATGATGCTCTCCATCTAAGCTTTTTCTCGTCGGAAACGCTCAGCTCTCGCTCCCATGATCACGACTCCAAACCTCAAGTGGGCGCAGGACAGGCTGCTGATGGGGAAGCAGGACAAGGATGAGAAGGAGTGGGAGGAGGGAAGGAGGAGGAGAATGAGGAATGCGAGTTCCATCCGGAGCACATGCCCAATGGTCCAGGGATCTCGTCGAGGAATTTTGGGATTCAGGTAATGCGTACACTATTTTTTGTATTCCAGGTGTTTTTCCTTTTCCTTTCTGATTGACGTGCCCTTTTATTTGAGTCTTGTTCCCTTTTTTCGGCAGCGGGTCAAACGAGAACGGAGCCAGGACGACGTTCGTTGCTTTGAGGCAAAGGCTAGAGACAGCATGTGTATTCGCAGCCCCAGTGTAGCACTATCTCGACATCGTCTCCACCCATGTTCCATGCACCTTGCACCTCTTCCCCCTTTCTATTATTTTCTTCACTCCTCTCCCCTGAAAACCCTGCTAATCTCGCTTTACGGCCCACCTACGCCACGCTCTCCGATATTGTCGTCTACTTGCCCAAGGGCCTCTGTTTGCCCATGCTGCATGCACTCGCACGGTGCTTCACTAGTGCTGTAGCCTGCATGCGGGCGGATCTCATTCGTATTGAACTTGTAACACAGATCCAGAGGTGGAAGACGCACTGCTGGCATACAACATCTTTGTGCTGGACGCTGACGTGGCAATGCTGCGCATGACAGTGCCGGAGCTCATAATGTGCATGTTTGAGGGCAGGGGGGCGGTGTGTGGGGTCAGACGGGAATGGCAATGCGCACGCGCCGAGGATGTGCAGCAAATGGAACTCTCTGGCATCGAGGATGTCAGCAAGATCGCCAAGACCAACGGCAGCAAACACATGGCCGACATCCTGCTGGTCGGTGCATTCCACCCCGTACTTTAATTCGCTGTTTCTCACTGCCTGCTGCAGGAAATTCAAAAATACCAGGCGAACCCGACAACGGCTGCGACCATGGCGCTCCCAGTGCATCTGAACCTGGAGTACGCCCTGATTGTGCAGGCAAACAAACTGTCCGTCGATGTCGACAACAAGATCCTTTCCGTCCTAACTTTTTTTTTGTTAGGATCCAACAAAGGTCGACCTAACTGGCATCTTCCCCACGACGATCATCATGAACGTTGTGGTCACCGCGACCACCATGTCCGGGAAGCCGCTCGCGGATGCGGAGTGGTCCACCGTCCAGCACGCATGTGATCTTGTGGACCGGCTTGCATGGACCTCGAGCAGCAGCGGCGAGATGATTAATTGATTATATCCTGTCTACTTATGGTGTTACACAGGTTCGTACGGCAAATCTCTGCAAGACAAGATCAGAAAGCACATTGACTGGCTCGCGGCAGCAGTGCCGTACAAGGTCACGAAGACGCTGCCCATTCCCAGCGACAGCCCCAAAAAGCGGCACGGTGGCAAGCGGTAGGTCTTCAATGCTCACAGATTTCTTTGGATGCTCATTCACCTTCCAGGGTGCGCAAGGCCAAAGAAGCATATGTGCAGCTGAGCTGCAGAAACTGCAGAACCGGATGGTGTTTGGGGAAGCAGAGGAGGAGCTCGGCACGTTTGACCAGATGAAGGGGATGGGCACGATCAGCAGATGGAGCCCAATACGGTCAACCTTGAGCAGCGCGAGCGGGACGAGATGCATGAGCTGATGCATACAAGCGAGATCCTCAGCGTGTTTAGCAGCGGGGGGCGGTACCTGTTTATCGGCGGCGGGCGCAGAGGCGGACACAGAGCGCAGGCAGGAGGAGCTGTCTAATATGACAACGGCGAGCCACTGGCAGCTGGTTGTCGGGTAGGTATTCCTCTGCAACTCAGGAGACGTGCCACTCAGCGCGCCGGTGGGCGCCGCCGTGGGTGCAGAGAACCTGTTCCAGTATTGGGCACGGTGCTCACTTGTGTTGCAACACCGCGCCCAGCAGCCTGCAAATGTGCGGGACATCTTCCCCGCATGGCTTGCGACTTGCGGCAGAGCAAGTCACAATGCACTAGGCTCATGGGCACCTGCAGCTCATGGCGTGCAGTCGCTCAAGGCCCCACGTGTATGTGTTAAGGCTCGCGCATGCAGACTCTTGTTCCCTAGAACCGGGGCTGGCCAGATCATATTAACCCCACAAATATGTCTATAAAGGACTCCATAGTATAGAGGTTATGTTACTTTAGTTTAAAATTTCGTAGTTATGCCACGGTCGCTGGTTCGATCCCCTGTAAAATCATTCATGCATTGCTTATGCTTAATATATCCAATATCAATCATAACAAGTCAGTCAGCGGAAAACATCTAATGAAATAAAAGGGCAAGTCAGTAAAAAAACTAATGATATGGTGGACCCCGTCAGTTTTCATAATGAAACCCCTCTTCTTATAAGACCTTATCAGACCCGTTAGTCTTATCAAACAGGCTGATCTTATCAGAGAACTTTGCTTGCGTAAGAGTCCAATCAGACCCGATCCTATTATGTCCTTACAAGGCTTTACAGACCCTTATAACAAATTTTAGAAATATCCGACATAGTCTAACCCAGGACATTATGAGATTATGGGAAGTGTCCTGAGTAAGCCTGAGTAACAGGCAAGCCAACATGCGCAAGTAGGGATCCCAACCGTACTGTATACAGTTACGGCCCGTAATTTAAGTAAACCTCAACCTTTTTTGGCTATACGGTATGGTTATGGTATGGGTTTCGGACCCGTATAACCTGTATATGGAAAGGTTGAATGCTGCCGGGTAAGGGCCAGTCACATCAGACATGTTGTTCTGACCTCCGTGTAGATATATTGAGTCTCCAATACAACTTGGAGGTTGTTCTCGCTGCGTTCAAGAAACCCGTAACCATAACCGTAACCGTAAGTATACAGTACGGTTGGGATCCCTATGCGCGAGAGTGTAAATTTGCGTACACACAGGCTAGCAGGAGTGACTCCAGACACGTTGATGGGCCGCTTTCTGTGGTACCTAACTTCCGAGATTTTCGAAGAAAATAAAGTCGCTGATGTATCCATGACGGTTCTGATCACAGCTTGAGTCTTGACTCCATCAACTTGACATCAATTCTTTCCAACCGCGCTGTTGTGTCGCACGGCAGCATGGACAATGGACATTACTGAGCTTCTACGGAAGCTCATCCCCAGCAAAGCATCAATCGCCTCCTTCATTATCCCCTTCCTCAGGCATCACCCAAACCTTGTTGTTGCGATTAAGAAGCTGGATCTGTTCGTTGACGCTGTTCTCCATGTCATTATCCATGTCATTGTCAGGGCCGCCATCCTAACCGCCCTTGTTGCGCTGGTCATTATACCCATACTATCCGCCCTTATTGGTGACAAGGAGGAAACTCCAGACGCAGTGCGCCCACCGTCGAACGATGAAGAATCTCTTGTTCCCGATTCAGCCACCCGGAATGGTCCAGAAACGCTGATCCGTGGTGTTCGCGGCTTCCTATCGGACCTGGAGACTATCTGTATCCCCAGGTGCTCACGGCTGCTACATTATTGCAGTCGAGAGACACTAGCCTTGTCCAGGGAACAATAGCAGTCTTGATGCCGGTCATTAAACACAGTGGAATTGCAGCAACCGTTGTATTCTGCCTGCCCCTCGTCGTTTCTGCCCCTCTCCTTATCATCTGGGCCAACTTTAAACAACTCTGGGTCGAGCCCCACAAAACCTTCTGGTACCACATTCTCAGTGTGTGCACCCGGATAACCACTGCAGTTTTTTCGTACTTATTGGCAATAGAGGGAATCATCTACCAGCCGGCGCACTTGGACGGGATCATTCGGCATTTGGCCTAGCAGGGTGCACTATTGTCTGAGCTATGCAAGTGGTTCAGGCTGGGTGTCTACGCTTCGGCCGCTCTGTGGTTCTTCACCAACAGGACTGTAGAATATTTCCTCTTGAGAGCGGTGATCAACCACTCGCTTTGGGAAAAGCTCGAGACATCTTCACCGTCTCGCCCTTATCAGCGGCTCGCCGTCTTGGCCCAGTTCATTCCCCTCTGCATCGCGATGATTTGCAATGGTTTTATTCGCAGTGCATCATCCGTAGTGGAAGGGTTCACTTCAGCTGTAACCACTATTGCGGGGATCACTGCTGGCGTCCTTACCCTTTTTCTGTTTGACGTCCTGGTATACTGGACCTACTATTTCTGGAGGGCTGCTCAATCGAAATCAGAGACGGTCTCAACCACATCATTGGCAGCCGATCTCATGGTCGACACCCTATTTGGGGCCGTTGTACGCGATATTAATGGACAAACATCGTGGGATAGAGGGAAAATGCTGGTCCCCAGGAACCGCACAGTGGATTCTGCTGCAAAAAGTTTGGAAATCGAGCCCGAGACAGAGAGGACCGATCAAGAGTCGAAGGACGAGAAGGGGATTCTTACTGATGCATAGCTGCCCGGGCTCTTCAGCGGACTGCTTTGGATGTATTATTTTCGACCACTTAGTTGGCCACTTAAGCATTTGTTCCTCCCCCATTGTCATTTAAATGGGTCAATCGAAGCACAACTACATCAGAGCAAAGGCATGCATCCTAGCAAGAGTTCAAGACCCCAAGTCCTCAAATATGCCAGCATTTGAGTTCACAGTGAATTTATTTTGCGCGACAGTACAACATGGCCAAACAACAGGCTAGTTGGCCACCCTGCTAAATTACGGGCTGAGCTCTCAAATGGCAGCCACATTTACTCTAAATCATAGAGATAGGTCATATAGACTACTTCACATAGTTTTGGTGCATATGTGAGGCACACAAAGCATCCGAAAATCTGCTTCCAACTGATGGGGAACTCCAAAATCAGGGTGGTGAAATGAACCAGTGTTCTACAAGTAGAAAAAAAAGCCGAGATGAGCCAAATTAAGATCCACACTCCTTAATGGGAAGTATTGAGATGTACCTGAATGCCTAACTCCATTCCAAGATGCTGGTAGCTCCTCCAAAAATCTGACTATGAGCGAGACCCAAATTAGGTGATTTGAGATAATGGCCTGCAGAACGATCAGAGTTGGATCAATAAAATCCAGAAATATCTCTCAGAAGGATGCATTGGATAGTTCCTGTAACCGACTAGGGAAACAGGTTTGTCACCAAAAATTCCAGATCTGCGATCATAGCAGCAATATCCGGTGATCCATCAAGCGATCTGGACTCCTGCCTAATTTAACATGTGATACCCATCTACGTATGTAATACTTAGGTATAAATACCTCGATGGACCCAAAGAGAGAAGGACTGAGAAGAAGGAAACGGAAGGGAGGCAGTATCGTAAGTGTCGTAAGTATCGTATCACATAAAACCTCCGCATGTCAAAACCCAGTGGGAAAAAGAGCACCGGAGGAAAAGTGAGTGTATCATGACAGTTGTACATTCGTTCCCGCCATGCGGGCTGCCATAGTGCGTTGAAACGCTGCCAAAGATCCTCCCAGCCAGCTGAATTGCGCTTGTGTGCCACTCCGACGCGATGTGGCTTGATAGTCTCCATCGTTTAATCCCGTCGGGGAGCATAACCGACGTGATGAGGTCTTGTGTACTCGGGACTTGGCCCACATAAAACTGCGTGATTTTTAGGGGCCACACGGAGGGGTCATCGTTAAATAGGGACTTAGCTGCACATAGGATGGTGCGTTGTTCCTCCACAGGAATCCCGGCCTCCATTAATTTGCGCTCAGTGCGTGTCTCCACCTCTTCCGCCGTGTCCCGTCGCCACTCATGGAAGTGGCTGCACATCACAAACAGGTGATGCATGCTCTCGACGCCGTCGTTGCATAATCAGCACATTTTCGAGTCAATCTTTGATCGTGCTTCGAGGGTCCTCCGCGATGGGGAGTTGGCCCGAGCGTGCGTAGAGCTGGATCACCGCCAAGTGTGCCGACACGGTGCAAGTATAAGGGTAGTTGGGAGGGGGTTGGGTATTGTGGATCCACGACAGCATGCGCATCCGATTACCGAGGGCGAGCTTACCCGCCAGCTCGGGAGGCCATGAAGTGATCCACAAACACGCGGATATTGGACTCAGTCCAGCCGTCTGCATCCCGGTAGAAAGTATAATCGTCCATCGAGAACATTGGGATCGGAGCAAGTGGGACTGATTCCAAGTAACACTGAGATTTTCGAAGCGTAGTGGTCAGCCTCTCTATTCAGTTGCAAAGGAATGGTTAACTCAGCAGAATGTCCTCGTGTGTAAGTTATTACAGCGCGTTTCTCCTAATCCGGCGCCTGAAAAGCTTTATTCTGTCCTCACGATCATAGCGGCAACTCCCGCGACCGCGGTCTGGACTCATGCCCCATCCGGCGCCTAAAAAGCTTTATTCTGAGCTCACGATCATGGCGGCAAATCCCGCGCCTAACGGCAACTGCCGGGACTGTGGTCTGGACTTCCCCCGCGACTGTGGCCTGGACTTCTGCGTTGATCGCAAGGGAAACTCCCGGGACCGTGAACTCCTGCCTCGGAAAGGAGATTTTTCGCCCTACACGCGCCTGGACTTGAATAACCAGCTGTGGTCTTAGACGACCGTCGTTGCCATCGATTCAATTGCCATCCTGATTTGATCATCAAATGCCATCCGTCTCTAATACGATCCCGATGTTTGATGTCTATCAAATGTCATCTCCGATCACGATCCCGCGCATCAGGCCCTCCTTGACTTCGTCGTGTATACTTCATGTTCGGCACCTGCGCTGCTGACATCTGCATCATCTTCCAGCCCGAGACCAGGGGGCTCAGCTGACCAGGACTTCAAGGAGACGAAGCTGCAGTTGCGGTGAAGCGGTATTTTGGCTCGAAATCTGGTCAGTCGACGGGCATCGAGCTGGTGGGCATGGCAAACTCGTAGTTTCAGTGCAGTACTTCATTCTAACAGCTGCGTATTAGCCGTCCATGTACCATATATGCATGTAAGATTACACTGCACGAGAAACACTATAAACACAATCAGAAACAGAGAGATCAGCGGGCATCCTGGAATCAGCCTTGGGATCTCCCTACTTTTCTTGGTTCAACATCCACTTTAATTTTTGAGTGATTTGAGATGGCAATGCCCGGGATACCGGGGTACAAATGACTCGGGTTGAAGTAGCAAGGATGCACCAACTGTGAAAACCATCCTGAACTTGGTTCAAATTTATTCAGCACATAAAATCATTCTGAATCCCGACTATGATCAATCTCCCTTGTCCCACAATTTCTCCGGAAGGTCGCGAGTAACAGAGCAAGGGCCGAAAGTGAAAAGAAGAACATGTTTACACTCTCAATGTCGCTGCCTTCAGGTCCTTTACGCTGCTGCTTGTTTTTTTGGGGAAGAGGAACAGTCTACCGGGAAATTTTATTTAGCACAAAACAAATTTTAGAGTTAAATTAACACACCTCTTTGAAGAACAGGAGGACCACCATGAACGAGAGAAATACGAACCCGCCTGTCGCGATGCAGGGCAGAAAGTATGGGAATTCTTCCCAGAATTTGCCGGTGAATATTTTGGGAAACCGTTCGTGCGGGCGAGACACACGGGGTAAATTGGACAGAGATCTAGAAGGATGCCATAATTCGGGGACCAGGGTCGAATAAATTTAAACAAGACATAGCCCTTCCCAAACCTTGAGGAAAATCAAGGCATCTACAGCACCGCCGATGGCGGCTCAGTCAATTTAATAAAATAAATTTAAGCTTCATGAAGGACACACAGGGGCAAATTTGCAAGAAAGCATATCCATAACATGTGGCTGTATGTAGTTCCCAACTGCAGAGAAGCAGATTCCGAAACCCGAGGATGTACAGTGCGATTCAGGCGGCGGGGACCCTCATTACGCCTGTGAATGACATTTGTGTGTCCAGTAAAAGAGTTGTTCAATACATGTATATCTAATGCGGCACTTGAAAAGCTTTTTACAGAACAGAACCACAACGTAAATTTGACCGGAATCTAACCAGTCTGGCTACGAGCTGCTACGAGCCGCAAAACTATGGCAAGCACTCTGCCATGGGCAGGCAGACTGGTACTATTCAAAGCTGTCAATTTGTGCCAGTTGTAAGCAGACTGGTTAGTCTACAGAATCTGTATATTACCCAAGGAATGTTTATATCCCTAGACAGTCTGGCCAGGAGAGTGCGAAGAGAACACAATTGGGGCCAATCGGACAAATAAGTCCATGTGCACCTAACCATAAGTCTCATCACGGTTGCAATTTTCTTCTCGTTTCCGTGAACAGAGCACAGTAAATACTATCAACTTCAAGCGATAATCAAGGTTCCAACTCTGTTCGTCGTGTTTTGCACTCCCAAATATTTTGAAGGTTCCGCGGGAGGTTACAGGGGCTGCCCGGAGGGCCTTATGAATTAGAAGTATTGTGTAAAAATTCAGACCAATAGCATGACGGTGTCGTGTACCCCGACGGTGGCCAGTATGGCTGACTCAAAAAGGAAGTGGTCCTTTCCCAAGTGTGTTAAGAAAGATAATTCAGCCCATTGCCATCCAGTGGCATTAAGGAGAGAATTCCAGCATCGGGGGATCAGAACGAGCCCCAAAAGTCGTGGATTGACGAAGAAATGGTGGAGAAATGGCGAGGGCAAGTGAGGCGAGCGGCCCGACGGCAAGAAAATTGATGTCCCCACGCTTCGGATGCCGATCCGCGATGACGTAGCTTTGAATCAACCCATCACTTTCGGCTGAAATTTGGTCTGGACATTCGTGGGAGGTCGTACTCTGTTCGTACATTATGCCCAGTCATAATTATCAAGCTCTGCTGCCTTCTAGCTCTCAAGTGGCCAACTAGGTGGGTGGCCAACTAGGTAGGGTGGCCAACTAGGTAGGGTGGCCAACTAGGTGGTTGAAAATAGTACTTATGTGCACTTGTAACCACCGAGGCTTCTCGGTTATTTATTGTTAAAGTATATCCGTTGGAGAGTTAGATAGTAGCTAGATCCCTCAAAGGGCACAGGAGAAGCTCGACGCCTTCATGGGATCGCCATGGCCGTTGTACGTCGTGTGCTTGGGCCACATGCAGATGGGCCGCTCGTAGTTCACACCCAGGGATATGTTGTTGTCGCGGAACGCTGTCCCGATGAAGCTGTCGGGCGCTTTCCCCTTCTGGTGCCTGCAAAGCAAGTTAATAGATGGGAGGATGACGGCGGGCCACTACGCACCAGTCGAAGAGGGAGAATATCACGTTGTGCGAGGGCTCCAGTGAGACGGGGTCCGCTGTGTACACGGACGGTTGTCCGAAGAAGTTGGCGCCCTCGCCGCCGCCGCAATGCTGGTGATGCGGACTGAGTGTGGAGTTGATGCAAAGGAACACCGAGGGCTTACCTTCATTCCCGGGATAACGAAAAGTCGATAATAGTCGGTCGTGGTGTATTCCGTATTTGTCGTCATGAAACTATCGACTTCATCGTGCCAGCGGATCGATGCAAAGGGCGATAGGTATTGATCGTTCCAGCCCACGTAGTGAATCATTCTGCGGATCCGTCAACATAGAGTACGAGAGCAGAGCAGTATCCTCACTTTCCGCCCCGAGCAACGAATGCAGTAATGTTCGGGTTTGTGGCCTAATGTATATCAGCGGCGGGTATGTAGACGGGCGTCGTAGCGTACGCTGTCTCCATTAGGACCTCCGATCTCCTCGACCCCGCGCTGCACCAAAGCGAAGTCGATTTGGTCGACGGTCCAAGAAGAATTGTGCACTATGGCGTGGCGGAAGAAGTCACCGTCTTGTCCGTACTCGCCGCCATCCGCGAGGAGATTCCCTGTGATGAATCCTGCCTCTGCTCCGTACGGGAACCCGGCATAGACATAAGTGTCATTCACGTCCACCCAAGGCTCGTAAACGTATCGCAATACGCCAAGCTGGGCGGCAGTGAGGCAGCCTGTCGTCTGGCCCGGGCGGCAGGCGATTGCCTGGGGGCGGAAGTTACAGCGCTGGGGGTTCGATAGGATGCCATCCTTCAGCTAGAACGGTGTTTGATAATTGATTTTGGACGATTAAGGCGATAGACTTACGCCGTCGATCTCATCGCACTGCCGAAGCACTTCGCTGTGTACTAGGCCCCACGTTTCGTTGCTGAACCAGTCGAGCCGTTGACGGGGAGGACCTTTTGATTGACCCATAACGCAGATGCCGACTGACGAATGTCGTCGACAGCTGGAGAGCCAGTGATGATGCTATAGGGTTGTTATTAGTATTCAGAGTGCATCTGGACTACATAGATGCATTGTAACTCACGAATCGTAGTCCTCTGGAAATCGCTCGGCCTCAATCCACCCTTGTCGGCCACCAGCAGAACAAGCGCCATAGTATGAATGAAAGGTATTTTTGCCGTAATACTTCGCCGTGATAGCTTTCCCGGCAACCGTCCCTTGATGCTGAGGGTCTTTAAACATCAAGACTCGGTCGAAAACGCAGAACTCACCATTGCACGATAATCCCAGTCAGTCAAAGTTTCTGGATTTTCAAAGGCCACCGCAGACGAGCCATTGGAAGAGTGACCGCCATTCGTTGCGTGCCCGGCAAAGCCATGGTTGACCGCAACGTAGCCAAGATCGCCCCAGTTAACTAGAATGCAGTTGAGCAGAGGGTCAAAATGATACGGGGAATTGATACTTACGGCCGCCTCCCGATGCGCCATTTCCGGTGCCCCAAAATATACCAGACCAACTGTCTGGAAGCCTAATCTATGATGAATACACTTGCTCGCTCTAATTGTATATGCTCTCACCAAATCTCTGATACCGCAGAGGTCGTATTCGAGGTCGTGATGTTAATTTGGACGCGACAAAAGGCCTTGAAGCTGTATTTCGCGTTCAGCGCCGTTTCGGCCATGAATCAGACGAGATACCTGGTGGATTCCAAACTCGTGTTCGGGTCAGTCTCGTTGAACAGCGCGCCAGCTGGGTAGTAATCCACTTTGGTGAGAGATGCATTGATTGACTCGGGGATGGCTGGAAGCGAGGTGAACGCTTCGCATTTCTGCTTCCAGTCAGTCGTGCCTTTGGCCTGGCTGAGGGAAGGGAGAACACCGAGCGTTAGAAATGAGATGGGGACGAGAGAAAACATGGTGCTGGTGGACGTGCCAGGACGTACGATGATTTATCTAAACTCTACCCCGCCGGAAGTCTATTCTTCCAGGTTTGCAGACCCATGACCGCGAAGGCATGATGGAGTCCATCCTGAATATCCAATTCCAGTGGCACGCGCCGCATGGCGCATACGCGCGCCTATTTAAGCGGCGAAGACTCCGAAGAGATTGTATCCCCCCATCGAAACAGAGGTGAAGAGGCCGTAGATTGACTGGGAGCAAGGAACAAAGAAAGCTTTACCACATCAACTAATTTGATCCGGACTCAAAACAGAAGGAAAAGACATAAATGAGTTGATAAGCCTACAACAAATCCGGAAATTTATACGACGACTGTATCACAAAGGTCACTTTACAGTGCCACCGAGTCGAGCGGGAATTATCGACGGAGATGCTCAGGCGGTCGGAGAAGATGTAATTCGATGGGTGATCCACCTCGATAGTGGGCGCCGCTTTCCCTTCAGGCCAGTAGCACGACATCGACCAGCCCAGGATATATACGGGCTGGTGGTCAGTG
Source organism: Mycena rosella (assembly GCA_029378255.1). Lineage (NCBI taxonomy): Eukaryota > Fungi > Basidiomycota > Agaricomycetes > Agaricales > Mycenaceae > Mycena > Mycena rosella. Next base: position 18,190 of record JARKIE010000993.1, read on the forward strand.
AGCGTGAATGTGAACGTGCCGGGGTCACTGTCGTCCGTCCCCTCGGGCTGCGGCCCCGGAGGCCGCAGTTTCAGGAGCTTGCCCGGGCCTCCTTTTGGGGACGGGGGGGACGGAGAGGGCGGCAGCACCGCCGCG
>JARKIE010000994.1:0-18314 GCA_029378255.1 Mycena rosella
CGCCGGGATCTTCTTCTTCCCGCCGTACGCGCGCACGGGGCACGGGTCCGCGCTGCTCGGCGCGGCGTTCGGGGACGACGCGGACGCGGGCACGATGGCGCCCGCGGCGCCGATCGCGACCATCGCGGGGCGGCAGTACGTCGTGCAGTTCTTCGCGGACAGGTCGTTCTCGGGCGCGACGCTCGAGGCGGGCGCGAGCGTCGAGGTGCGCTGGAACGGGAAGAAGGTGGGCGGGGTTACGGGCTTCCAGACCTACGGACTCGTGCAGGCGGTCGTTGTGGGCACGGGGAGCGATAAGCTGTCGTTCGTTGGCGGCGCGGCGCCTGCATGGGTCTTCCTTGACGATGTCTCCATCTTCGCGTTGTAGATGGTGTGCGGCGATGGATAAATGGCTGCTTGTCACTTGAATGCTTTCTTACTTTCTGGTTAATGGGGATTTTTCGGTGCTTAATTATTGCACTCATTCGCGTTCGTAATTCATAATGAAGGCCCACATTCTGTGAAGTAGTCAAACACAGTTGGATGAATTTACATGCCGCCTTGAGGAGTAGATGATTTTTTCTTGGCGGCCTTCCAAAAATAGACCATATCGGGCTAGCATGAGAACGGAATTAAGGCCAGATGGGGTGTGCAATTTCATTTTAGGTCCCAAGCTACTATTTTATGTACTATTTTCGACCGGGAAACCGGCCACCTTAGCATCGTTGGCTGGTTCTCGAGAGTCACACCCACTCTATACAAGCTATAGTGTGTTAGAACGAAGGTGGGCATCCCACGAATGGATGCATATAGTTTCCCCGAATTTAGATGCAGTGTGGCTGGAGCAGTGAATTTTCTTCGGCCGACAAGTTCAACATGAGCAAATAGTAGGAAACTGGCCACTCCGCCAATCAAGTGCCATGGGTGCAAACTCCGGGGTGGTTCATTCAGAAAATATACATGAGTTATCTAGGTACTATTGCGTATGCTCGGGGTGTACTTGCACGGGATGGGACTGGGTAAACTTGGTGGCTGGAATTGCAGCGGTACCTTGCAGAATTGCAGATTCCGGCTACATCGGCGGCTCGTCAGGACCACCCCCGGCGGCGGGCCAGAATCAGTGCTCTGTAGCTTGATATGAAGGATAAAGACTTACCAAGCCACTCATCTCCCTGTCGAGATGACACCAGCTCCCCAGAAAAATCCAAACATTGCGGGCAGCCAAATAGCGGATCGGGGTAAAGGGCAACGATGAGAAGGGACGTGACCGTGAGCGAAGTGTGGACACACACCATAGTGGAAATGTCCTGCTCTCAGACTCTCTCGAAAAGATCCAGACCCGTAGCATGGATTGGCTGCCTGCTATGGCCGTAACCAGCCTGAGCCACTCCGAAATGAAATGGAGTCAAGGTCGGCTCATAGCGAGAGTCCGTGACAGGAATTCAGGTAGGTTATCATCAGGGATTGAAGGCCGGAGTTGCGCGAGTAGAAAGAGCTCAAGAAGTCCTCGAAAGCCGGAGAAATGGCGGAGATAGAGTGAGGGCGGTTGTGGCCAAACAAGACAAGGATGATCCGAGCGCTTCGGCCTGCACTGCGCGTGTCATATCTTTTGATCCGACCATCACTTTTGGTTCAAATTCGGGATGTACCATCCTTGGAGGTCGCATTCCTTCCCCAAACACAACACTTGGACACAGTCCAAGGGCCTGACTCGATACCAGGCAATTGGCCGGTTTCCTAGTATGGCCGGTTTCCTGGTCGAAAATAGTAGCTTAGACTCCATTTCGGGCCACGGATGCACCATGAGAATTTAATTCTGAAGCGGAAGGCAATTGGGGGATGCGCGGACCGGGGACCCCGACTAACTGACTATTTCCCCACCAACAGACGGAACAATGGTGCAAATGACGTCGTAGAAAGTAAATAAATCTGTTTGAGTCGAAACTTCAACCCAACAGCTGCTACACAAAAACCGGAAGTCCAGACGACGAAATTCGGGTCATTTGCTATATTAGCCCGCGGTGAGAGAATAAAATGTACGGAATATCTACGGACACATGAATGTCAAGTATTCATCATCCTTATGAGCCATGGCATATCTCAGAATTAAGCTGCCTATCGTTCCCCTGCAGCATGGTGGTCAGGTTGTGCCGTCGAATATCGAATTGGATTGTTCTTACAGGATTTAGAAGATTGAAGGGTATTTTGAAGGTTTTATTGGTGGTTTAATTGAACACCTGAAATAAGGGCTTCGGACTGAGCCCTAAAAGTCGTGGATTGGTCGAGAACGAAGCAAGCAAGGCCGTCTAAAGAATGATGTTCTCACGCTTCCGCTCGTGATCAAACACGGCACAGCTGCCAATCAGCCCACACAACATGTGAGGTACTTACGAGCATCAAGTTGTAGCGTTTGTTTATAAGAGACTAATCAACCCATCACTTCAGCTCGAAATGTGGTAGGAACTGGTGTCGTGCATCCCATCCCCTCCCCCGAGGTCAATTCATGAACATTATGTCCTGTATCACCCTTAATTGTCCAAGTGGTCAACTACCTAGAGTGGTCAAGTCCAGTTTTCGAATCATGCAACACCATAAGAAGGATATATTGATTATGGCACAGAACTAACAATTCCGCGGTCGTGAAGGACACAATGGAGAGAGCGGTTAGGAAAGGGAATGTACAAGGCTTTACTCAGCATCGTAGACTGCGGAGGTAGGCGTGTTTGATGCCTGCTATGTCATGCAGAGCGGGACGAATACCGCGGCGCAAATTACGTAGGTAGTTCCTGTAACTGCGAGTGAGAGTCTGTGAGAGCGGATATTAATGGCGCAGATGGGGAAACAGACTCCGAAGACGAACGCTTCTAGGATACGAGGCCGCCGAGGATGTATCATGCAGCTTCCTGCTTCCCTGAAAAAAGCAATATTAGATGCCCAGTAACAGCACTGACCTGGGAGAAAATATATTCATGCGAAAATTGGCAGCTTGAGCAGAGGTTGAAACTTGCGAGTGGTCTTGACCAAGTCTATCCTTTTTAATCCTACCGTGCCGTAGTCGCATCATCGGGCTGCGAAGTCAATTGAGGTGGACGGCATCACTCCGCCTCAGGCCCCTATCCGAATTTGGGCATATGGACGGCATTGGAACGGCACGTCACTTTGAAACTCCGAAATGCTGGCATCTCTGCCACCTGGCACCCACAGATCTCGTTTTTTCAAGAGACTTTCGTCCACCGTCAGCCTGACGGCGCCGTTCTCAGCTTTTCAACTTGAATGTTTCCTTGGCTTTCCGTACTGCTAGTGCTCCTCGCGATCTGGGGGAAAACACGCACAGCCGCAAACGCCGGTTCTCGCCGGTTACGCAACTCGCACAGAGTCGCACAGCCAACTATCTATCAGTCTGTGCATGGACGGCTGTCCTGGCATATATACAGCCTCCCTGCCTAGGCGGGTCTCGTGGACCCACACCCCATCTTCCTCCCCATCTTCCTCCAGCGACACCCCCTCCCGCCACTGCGCTACCTCCCTCCTCTCATTCTTATGCTCTGAGCTTCTTCGGCCCCATCCCTCCTGCGATACCTGGTTTCCTCCTCTTTCAATCCAATGAGCATCGACACCACCGGCAAGTGTGTGCGCGGCTAAGCATTGCACCACACGAGATTCTGAACGTCCTGCAGCTCCTCATTTTTATCTCACTGTCATGGATTCAGTATATACGGAGGCACTTTCAATCATTTTACAACCCAAGCGAACCGAGCTTCCTCGACGGGTGAGCTCTTAAACTCCCATCTTTTCTCGCTCCATCTCTGAGTTCCTTTAGATCGCGACAGCTCCGGGCTTCCTGTACGACTGTTCCGCTTTCCGTCTTCAGTGCCGCGTGCGACCGAACTCACTTCTTCCAGATCATCAGCGACGATGAAATATTGCCGGTGCGGCAACTCGGACAACGGTCCTCTTATAGCCTTCATTCTGCGGAAGCCCGTGGCACGGCTATTGTCGTGAAAGTCTTTCATGGGGCTCGGGCGAACCGCGTGCGCACCTTAAGTTCTGTAATTCCACCCTTGCTGATAAACCCCTGATAGGATTGGCACGCCACCAGTGCTTTCAGTCGAAAATTAATGTAACAGCTCCCCTTCTAGACGGAATTACATTACTCAAGCTATTACAGACATCCGAGCTTTCTTCGGTTGTTGGGACGCTCCACGGACGAGTCTCCCACTAGGTTCCTCGTATACAATAGTTGCGACAATCTCGTGATATCTTAATAATAGCTAATTCCTGGTTAGGTGTTCAAGGAACCGCACAGAACCATCTTGCCTCTGTTTTAAAGGGGAGTTTACGGGAATGTATCCGCGTGGGAGTAGACATGGTGGGCCAAACCACAGTAAGTATATCGTTGTCCTACATACTCACATCTTTCAGGTCCACGGTTTATCCGTGAGGAATCCCTTAATCACCTGTCGCAACTCTCAGTTCATTTCAAGCAGCTAGGACTCATTTACCTCACGCTTCACAAATTCCCTGTACCATGTCCTCACGCTGAGGTGAGATTGTGTTTGTGCCCGAAATCTCCGTCCATTGATCGCGCCAAAAGGCTTTCGATATTCTTGTGAGCCACACCGGCAGCATTGTACTGGGTATACAATCGGAAACAAGCATATCGGAAGCGCGGTCTGAGTTGGACGAGGGCGGGTGGGTTGAACTCTTGAACCTGTTGTGTCGCAAGGTTGGAATCAAATTCCCCTGCCGGGATCTGCTGACCATTTACATTGCTTTCAGACGTTCAATCAGGCTGGCCATGCTCTGTATCGTATGTAATTTACATCATTGCCCTCCGTTTTGATCATGATTCCCTCAAACAGACGACACAGTGGAGCGGGACGCGCCCAGCACCCCACTTTCTCATTTAGATATTTCTTACCCAAGCTCTCAAGAAATTCTAGACACGCCCGAAAGCCCCTTCCTCCGACGCGAACTTATCTGGCGCCCTCTGCCGCCGTCGACGTCGTCCTTGACGGACATCATACACCAAACCGAGTTCTTCCTCTCCCGCCTATCCTCCTCGACGGCGCCACCGATCCCTCAATATCAAAGCACAGTACGAAGCGACAATGTGCATCGCTGCACCGGATACCACCGCGAAGATGTCGTCATTTCGTCTCAAATTCGCAACAGTTACATCGTTCATTCTCAGACACCGTCCTTGCAGGAGATTTGCACGATATGCGACGAGCGCGTGGAGGAATCTGAGCGCTTCACATGCGACTGCGGGGTGGACGGTACACGGAGAACAGCACGTTCGCGCATTTCTGGGCTTACTATTTTTCTCGCAGATGATGGTTTCTCTGCGACCGTAAAGTGCGGAGCTTGTTGCGCATGGCACCACGCCCGATGTGTGCAGCCGATCCCGGCTGGGCTGAACTTGGGCTCCCAACGCTGCACGGTGAGAGATGCTGAGGCTCCTTGATGATTGCCATAGTTTAAATTCTGCGTCCGCAGCTTCGGAGTCCCGCCAGCGAACTAGGCGGGCAGGCTCCCCAGGCTGGCGCTCCATCTGTCTCTCCTAGCACGCCAAGCTTCGGTCAGAATACTGTGAGCAAGGTGCTGCCGGCGGACAATCCCGATGATGCCACAGATCTCAAGCCCGCTGTAAGTGAATACCAGGAGAGTCGCCTTCGAGACCGAGATGTGCGTCCCTCCTGCAGCCACCATGGCCCATACATAATTACGGAGCATTGTCAACTAGGTGCAAATGGAGCAACTAGAACGCCTGCAAGAAGCGCCCGAGTTGTCCCGCGAGCTCAGAGAGTTGCTGGCTGAGGTGATGGGGCGTCTCACAGTGGGGCCTCGATACACCGCTGTGCCTCTCTTACTGCCGCACACCCCCAAAGACAAGGCCAGTCTCCCTCCGCATCGATTTTTTCGCAACTTACAGACCACGCGCAGCCGGCCAAACGAACCGAGAATCCAGCTATCGCACCGAAACCCCGATCGTCGCTCGCTGGGACGCTGTTAGACCGCCGGGACCCGCAGCCCGAGATGCACATTGGCTCGTTTCTAGACGATTTATCCACGACAGGCTCCGACGCGTTCTTCGAACAGCCCACGGGGCTTGACCTGAGCCCCTTGCCCGGGATGAAGATCTCCGCAACAGGCGAAGTGGTGGGGCCAATGTGGGAGCCCGATGTGAATTATTACGAGCCCCAGTGTTCGAAAAGACTCGCTTGGTTCGACATGGCTTACTAGGGAGACAGTATCTTTGCGCTCGGAGGTAGGGCTCCATCGCGATTAAAAGTGTCTTGACAATTAGTTTTTATATACCTATTTTGTTTTTGAACTACAAATGTGAACCAGAATGTAGGTTTATGTAGCGTGCGCTGGAATCGATGTAACAGTTTAGCTTCCTTGCGTCGGTTCGGACCAAAACAAGCTCGCAAGAGCATCACAGGCAATTTCCGATCCTCAATGTAGACGCCTGCGGACGGGAATTGGGAGTGGTCGATATTCTCCCCAGTCCTAAGCGATATGCATTGGTTTCGGCAAAGACGAAGGGATTCCAAGATACAATCCTACTTTACTATCGCCGATCCGCAAACTTGTTGCTAATTTGCCCCAAATAGATAAACCTTGGATTTAATATGCAGATATGTAATTAGATACAAACCTGGCACCCGCGCATTCAAACCGCCGTCGCGTCCTCCGTGTGCTTCCACAGCCGCGCCATCGCCTCCGGGGACCCATAGTAAGCGTTGCTCAGCCCGATAGAGTCACCCTTTTCGTTTGAGCGCATGGCGCCCGGGCCTGCCGTCAGCAACGCATAAAGCTGGTGTTCCCCGGAGGCCTTGACCGAGTACGAGAACGGAGCCACGAGCGGCATCAAGACGTTCGACGCTCTCAGGAAGGCCGAGTCGGAGGTCTTGAGCATGCCCGAGCGTACGAAGCCTGGGTACGAGTGCACGAAGGAGAGCTCTGGGTACCGCGCCGCGAGGTCCTGGGATGGTTTAAGCAATGAGACAGGGAATAGACTAAGAAAGCACGTACATTGACCATGATGTCGTTGTACGTCGGTGCGGCTGCGGCCGCGTTGGGTAGGCTGAAGGTCTTCTTGAGCCCGAGGTCGTCGAGGTCGATCGCGCCGCCCTTGCCCGCGCCGAGCACCGACATCACTTTCGCGTCCTGCCCGGCCATTTTTGCAGCCTCCACCGAGGGGAGCAAGTCCCGGATGAAGCGCCACCGCCCGTAGTAGTGCACCGCGAGCTTACGGTCGATCCCCTCCTCCGTCTCATTCCGCCCGTTCAGCGTGAGAACGCCGGGCGTCAGCACGAGGAAGTTGACGATCGGGATGCGCGCGCGCAGCTCGCCCGCGATGCGGCGCACATTTTTCATGAGCATGATGTCGCACTCGACGAACTCGTGCACCGCGCCCGGGGCGGTGGGCTTCGGAAAGGTCGCGATGATGGCCTCGGCTGCGGCACGGTTGCGGCCGACGAGCACGATGTGCGCGTTGCCGTTGATGTGCCGCGCAAAGGCCTCCGCCATTCCCTGTCCTATGCCAGATGTGCCGCCGACGAAAATTGCGACAGGGGTGTATGATGGAGCGAATGCGGCGTTGAACGCGCGGACGGTGGAAAGCGAGGGCATGCTGGTTAGATTGCGGTAGTAGAGGAAGGAAAGGATGGGGAGGAGGATGGAGGCGAGAACCAAGGAGAGTCTCATGCCGGGTGAGAGCAAGAGTGCGTGGACGCGCCGCCTCGGCTGCTGCGTGAACATAATACCATCACATTCTCGTCAGCTGTTTTCTCGTAAGCACCCAACATCGCCGAGATGATTGTCGGGCGCCGCCTCGGCTGTTCCGTGCAATGATGGCAGATTCTCCTTTTTTCAAGTACTGTATAATTCAAATGGCCCTCCGGGAATACCTGTAACCTCTCCCTTCACTGCACCTCTTATCCTCACGACCTCATCTGTTTCCATGCCCATATATAATCCAATACCTTTTACCACTGATCATCCACATAAAAAATGAATAAACTATGCACTAGTTGAAACACACAAGACTATATTGAAAAATTTGCCCAAACAGAATCTTTTTAAGCGGGCTTCACCACCTGGAAACAAAGGGAGAATAAGTACAAACTCAGCTAGAGTCGCTTGTTTAGAATAGCCCAAAGGAACATATACTTTAACTCGCCCGGATAGTTATGCAAAGTTTTTTTACAGCACCTTCCTGGCTTCATTGGGTTTTGTGGGGAGCATTTTCAGCATAGTAAAATGTACATTACCAAGTGGCTAATCTTTGAGGCCAAATTGAAAGTGCAGTAGAGTTGCCAAAGTGCAGCTCATGTTTTGATCCAGAAATGACTTGTATATGCAAAGTAATCAAAATGGGACTGTTAATTTCTATGGACTCAAATCCTACCCACACACTCTGTAAATAGCCTACATATGGACTCTCCAGATCTCCCATTTTTATTTCAAGCAAATTGAGCTCAGTGGCTGACTTTCCATAAGCCCATAAAATTCTGGAGGTATATCTGAGGGGTGCCAGTGCTGCCGGCATGTCAATTTAATCCAATAATATATTCCTTCTTGCTTCCCATAAGACACAGAAAAGAGTGTGCTGCCATATTTCGATAATGAATATACACCTATTTGCGCAACATGATCCTTGGCAAACATCAGCTTCCTATGACACGCCACCCTTCGACAACGATGGACATTGACGTGTTTAATCTCCGTAAACAGCTTGAGGAGATGGAGGAGGACGAAAGGGAGGATGAACAGCTTCTAAACGGAAGAGCAATGACCATAATCTTGCTTGGAGCTATCGAGGCCCGTACACTGCGAGCGGAGCGACGCAAACCAAGCCGCTTGTATCTCTGTTGTCCCCAGCTATTTCGGAACCCTCAGGGAGCTACTCCATGGCAGATTCTTTACAGGAGTCGAAGTGATCAAGCATACATCACAACAATGGGCTTCGACGTTGCAACTTTTCACACAATCTTGAACACCGGTTTCGACACTGCTTGGAACATGACCCCCATTCCCCGTGGAGATGCACTCGGCACTGGAAAAACACGACCAGGTGCCCGATCTCTTGATGCATCTGGCGCTCTAGGGTTGCTACTTCATTACCTTAACTTGATGATGCGTGAGATCAGTCTACAGCAGATCTTCGCGCTGATCCCAAGCACCGTCTCTCGCTACATCACATTTGGGCTCAAAATTCTCCTTGGCATTCTCCGTCAGATGCCTGATGCTGCCATCCAGTGGCCCGAGCATCATGATGACTTCTGTGCATACAATGAAATGATCATTGCACATCATCCCCGTTTATCCGGTGCTTTCGAAAGCGTTGATGGGTTCAATCTGGCTTGCCAGACCTCAAATGATGAAGAAATAGAGAATGCTACATACAACGGTTGGCTTTGCGAGCATTTTGTGAGCTCAGTCTGGGTGTTTTCGCCCAAAGGTAAGTTAATTTGTGGTACTGGACACATCAGTTGAATGAATGTTCTAGCATCTCGGGTTTTCACGCAATGAAGGACTACTGAGCATTTCCCGTCTATTGCTTGATCTTCTGTTCTCCCCTTCTGTCCTCCAGATTTCGGACCTTCAGTCCGGTCCGGAGCTGGCTCGGATGGTCTCAGACCATCAGGCCTATTACTCTATCACATATTACCAAGTGTTTTCCATTTATCCATTTATCTGATCTTCTCAACTTTTCGTTTATTGTCTTGTCTTACTCAGCTAACTTCTTTGTCCATATATGAACTCTCACTTATTGTTATGTTTTTGGTCACATTACATTTACCTTATTTAGGTTAACAATAATGGACTTAGTATAAATACATTTCAATATCCTCATGTACTTCAGCTGTAAAATTAACATTGTTTCCATGTTTCCTCCCATGGACTGAGACCACTTCATCATCTTGTCTTTGGCTCGACTCTGGAGTTGTACCAAACCTCTGGACATCCTCTTCATCCTCCATCTTGACCTCCGCTCCATCTCCGACCTCCAGTCTCCAGTTCCCATGCCCCTCCGATTCTTGTTTGTCTTCCACTGGATCATATCTGCAGACCTCCCCTATGTTTCCGGAGTTCCTCCAGGAGCAGGGCTCCGACCGGGTTGCCTTTTGTGCACTAGCCTCATTATGGTATCTCCTAGTACGGTGCTCGATTGCTGGCTCCCTCCTTTTGTGTCGTAAGATCTGCACCCATGGTGTGAATTCCCCTTCCTCTCTGATTCATATTACAACTGCGACCGGTACGTGTATTTGGAATTACTCACTTCAGCTGTCGGAGCGAAGTGAAGCCACACCTTGTTCTTGTTTACCTGTTTACATTCAATATCACACCTGCATCTATAATTACAAGACTGAGGTAGGCCAAAGCTGACCACGGTGGATTGTAGGGGTAAGAAATACAAGATAATCAGTCAAGTCAGGATTGTGGCCCCAAGTAGAGGTACTGCCTCATACCATGTCTTTATATCAAGTCTAAGCTCTGTGACTAGTAGCAAACTATTCAGGCTCATGCTAGCTCATATCAACAGAGTGTGCATGGTAATAGGTCTGTAATCATGCAAATGCATGAATTACTTGTGTGTTTAAATTCATGGCTTATCACCGACCCGATTACATTGTAGGAGATAAGGTCTATCTTGTGGGGAAGAACCTTGCGACCCATCAACCCACCAAGAAAGTGCAGGACAAACACTGCGGACCATTTCCCGTTGCCCACAAAGTTGGTGTGATCTCCTACGAGCTGGCTTTGCACAGAAGCTGGAAGGTCCACCCAGTGTTCAACACGGTGTTCTTGCGGAAGTGCCGCCGGCAACTACTCCGATCCGGACCCGGCTCTAAATCGCCGCGGCCAAATGGGAGCGTAACCTAGTTGCTTGCATCTAGGACAGTGGAAAGCCCACCACGGCGACAGGTGATTGTGTTTGAGCATGGCTCAATGGGGCGACGATTGAAGAAATGTCAGCGGATACTTAAAACTGTGCCGCTTTCCGACGAGTGCCTCCGGTAAAGTGCTTGCCACATTTTTGCCAGTTGTAGGCAGACTGGTTATGAGTCTAGAGCAACTCACCATCCAACCACTCTCCCGAGTCTCCCCATGCAGTAATTGAAGTTATGCCTTCTGTCTGTTGTCCGTGTCTGTGTCACATTGTCAGTCGCTGAAGTTCATTTGACCTCCGCCGCAGCTGATTTCATATGATCCCTTATCGAGTCCGCACGTATCTCGCCTATCTCATGCATCAGACATGACCTATGGCACATCGCACTCGGCCGCAGAATCAGCATCGCTTTCGTACATCCCAGTGCCCAAGATCCCAGAAACACGCAAATAGTGATCAGATATGGGAGATGGTTGGGATTGAAAAGGATTCAGATTAACGGACGAACAGAATAAAAACATAGTTTGTATAAATAGCGAGAGGTGTGCTGGCTGCTTGAACAACGAAGGATACCCTCAAGTTCAAGTATCTACGCTGTCAACGCCCTTAGGATATCCCCAACTAAGTCCACCAGACAGCCTGGAGTAGGACCCCCGTTATAACCGACAGGATCCATGCCGGGTGGTGAGCAGTTGCACCATTCTTGTCCGACGGGTCAGGGGTTTGTGTCGATTGGCCACCCCCGGTGGGTTGCGAGGTCGATACAGGACCACCGGGAGTCGGACCACTGCTAGTGCAGCCAGGGAGATTGAGACCGCCACCAAGAGCGGTGAGCACACTGCAGTCCCCAGCAGGGATACCGGTGAAGGAGCCGGTCAGTGAGCCGGTCGGCACCGTCTCGGTGGCCGTTGTCGTCGTCAGATGGGTTGTCGTCGGCGAAGGCGCACCCGTGGTGCTGGTCGACTCCGTCGTGCTGGTCGACTCGTCCGCAGCGATTGCGTCCAGGCTGTTGAGAGCGTTGTCGCAGGATATTGTCGCAAGCTGCCATGATCCTACATCCTGTTCAAGAAATTGCCTGTAGACGTCGGCAGTGATTGGGGTGTCGGCGGCTCCCCCTGCCCCAACGAAGAGTGAAAATGCGGAATACGCAAGATCATTCAAGTCAGAACCACACTCCTGCGAGTAGAGGCTGTAGGCAGAGGAAATCGTTGCGTCCGTGAATGTCGGCGAAGGATCGATTCCGAATGTTACGCTTGATGCCAATGAGCTTCACTGTGAATCTAAAAAGCTGAAATGCTCACGTTTGAGTTGCGTCGTCCCTGCGTCCGAGGGGCGTCCGTGCCGGGTAACGCCCATGCACCACTGAGGAGGAGGCGAGGAGCGCAAAGAGGGTGAGAATGCTCTGGACGGTGCGCATGATGAAATGAGTTCAGGATGTGTCCATGGCCGAATTTATATTCCGCGCACTGAGCCTCGTACACCGAAAACCCCCGTGCTGTACTGCTGTGCGCTGAGCAGCCGCGGCGATCACTACTGAGTGCGAACGACGGATTAAACGCCGCTCGTTGACATACGGAACTGTACTACAACACCGATGGATGAAACAGTGACCAACGTCGCATTCAACACAACGGACTTGCCATATGAAAGCCGGTGCACGGCTTGAACGCCGCCGCTTCGAAACGTGGCACTGCAGATTCAGACTCTCCGTAGGGGTGTTTCAATTTTGGCCGCAACTTCTGCTCAATCCAGAATTATCTAGGATCTATTCTAGAGCTCCTGCGCGGTGCAAGTAGATTCCTAGTCAGCCTCTGCGCGCGCGGATGTTCTACAGCCGGGGGCGGATATGTATCACTGCGTTCAGCCTGGGCCCTGTGGTTAGCACTGCCAAAACCTTGGCCCGTCGAGCCGCCGGCTAGCCGAGTCTACTGTACTATTAAGTACGACCAAGTGTTCACTGGATCAAGTGTTCATTAACGTTCATTCTAACAAATAGCATCAATTCCTCCCATATATGGAAGTCCGGCGAATGCCGGACGATTTTTTGAGCGTTTTCAGGCCCATTTGAGCCAGAAAATCTGTCCGTCACTGTCACCTACACCCCAAGTGTTCAGTTCACAGGCGGCCGTCACCCGTCACCTGAACACTTGGTCGTAATAATGCAGTATACGTGACGAAACGCGTCTATTTATATAGGTAGGTAGGTAGTGTTACACGGTCGGTCTCGCTTAGGAACGCCGGTTTCCATCCCTGGGCCTCCTCATAATTTGGCGATCTAGGTCGCCTGGATACGGCGTCAGCCGAGGCCCTTGGAGGCCATTATTGCCCCAGCTTTGCTAGCTTCAGGCTGCTAGCTTTCCCTCCCTGCACCAAGTAACTGTTAAATGTCGCGGGCCAAGCCGTCGCGTATTATGTATCGTCCTGATGTGCTCGCTTGAAATTAAGCTTTCAACTGTCTCACGACTTGACCTTGCTGCTTGCATCCGTGGAGGCCAGCAGAAAATTCTCGTGCAAACATGCTCGACGACCCATTGCTGTGGAGAGAAGGATCCCAATGCGCCCCCCCCTTGCTCAGTAGCATGACTGCGAAGACCAAAATATCATTATCAATAAATTTGACCCAAGTGCTCTCCTGAGACGGAGGAAAAGCCTGGGGTATTCTGCCCCTAAGACATCTGAAGCCTGCGAGCAACAGAATCCATTCCTGCCACGTAGTTGTTTGGTGTGCCGTCTCCAGACGTCTCGTTATAACAACTGAAAACGGAACAACGCGCCAGATGTCTTTCAACCTGCACATAGGAAATGTCACCATCCTTGAAGGCGGAAAATGGGGTTTCATCGGAAACATGTACAACTCCCAGGGGGATAAAAACAGCTCATTATATAATATCCTCACGTCTCCAGCTTCCGCAGCGCATCCTGTATTGACCCATCTACGGATGTCGTCCAAGCTGTAATAAATTTTGCCATAAGTAATTGAAATGGGGTGTCACCCAGAAAAAGGCCACAGCATGCGCACCCCATTCCCAGTTCTTGACCACTGCGCCGTGGAGCTTCTGCAACTTGTCCCACAGCTGTGGGCCCGCGTAGTGATCGAGGTCGACGCCGTCGAGCTCGAAACTGAAGTACCGCCCATTCAGCCTGCAAGCGTCCATCACGCCAGCCGCCGCCGGGCGGCGGATCTCGTCAAAGATGCGGAGCGCACGCGGAATGGTTTCCCGCGTCGTCGACGGATGACCGAGGACAGTAGCCAGGATATATGCGTCCTGATTTCATCAGATCGGGAACCTCTTGATGGAGTTGGGCGGCTTACCTCGATGGCCTGGCCTGCGCCGGAACTGTAGACACCGACGTTAGACACGAATTTGGTATGGAAGGAAACATTACTGACCCTTGGTGGGGCGTCATTGAATGGGCCTAAATAATAGTCAGCAGGGGCAAAGCAGGGGTACCCAGATCTAGATAAACTACTGACAGCGTCGCCCATGAGAGCTGTCGCTCCAGAAAACGAAAGACCGGAGTGGCTTGACGGTGTGTACGGCCCATTGGAGAGGTTTATCCACACACTAACCACCTGTGAGCACAAATATGAAGAAGGAGGGATAACACTGACATGCAATAACACTTGGACTCAGGCTCCCAGTGTGCAAAAATTCCAGCAAATTGAGATTTATCTCCAGGTCCCATCCATACCCCGGGGAACTGAGTGCCCTCGAGTCATGTCGGCAGTTGAATGCGACAAAGTTTATCATCTTCCCGTGAGAGATTGGGTACGCTATTATATACTGCGAAGAGGTCAGATAAATTGGAGGAATGTGAAATACAACGAACACCATGCTTCCCCAAAACTAGGGGTGATGTTAGCTAGAAACATCAATAAGGAGCGCCGACATACCATGCTAGGGGTGGTTAGAGACTGATGTCCGGGCGAAATGGCTTTCAATCGCTCCGCAGGGATCAGCGCTCTGTAGGCAATGGTACCGCTCCAGACGGGGTCGATGCATGAACCAATTTCTGTGGCCTCTTGCCATCGGCCTTGCGCCTGCATCCAATTCACGCGCTCGGTCAAGAAGGACCGGCGGACCGCAGACTTCAAGCCATCTGCACCGACTCTAGAGAAGAATAAGAATCGCACCGACCTACAAATAGGAACCCACAATACGTCGCAGAAGGCTCTTGTCCCGTCTTCGAAGACGAGTTCGGTCGGACCAGATTGCCGCTGGGTATAAGTTCGCAGACGCTTCGAGCAATTGAGCCGACACGATTTAGGGAGCCGTCTAAGCAGAACGTTTTGAAAATCGGCCCGGTGAAATGTCAGCAAGGCACCTATTACAGCATTAAATCCGACGCCGTTTAAAAAAACCAGTAAATACCGTTGGTAACGAGTGTGCTGAAACTGAAGCCGACTTGCTGGTCGCTCTTTCTGTAGTTAAATGCGGGAACTAAGGCAGTAAGAATCCCACTCGAAAGAGGCGATAAGAAAGTACTACCTGGTCCATCTTGCGGCTTCATCTCACAGGTTTTGAGTAGATCATGCTCAAGGCCAAGCAATCTGATGATCTTCCAGGGTCGAGGAAAAATTCCAATTCCAGCGCCTTTCAGCGAGCGTCGTCGCTGCTTCATAGACCTCGATTTCGATGTCTGGATACCGGGAGAGCGCCAAGGCAAGTGTGAGCCCTCCTACGCCCGCACCACTATGCATAGTGGGATGAGCTGCTGATTGCCGCGTACAATGAGCAGATACACACCATATAGCTACTCGGAGTCGTTTGGGGGCGCTGGACATATCGCAGACAGGAGAGGAGGGATGAGGAGTATCCATGTGGGCTGAATTCCTGCGCATCTTATAGGGACCGTGCGGTCTGAGGAGCGCGGTTTTTACGGACTGGCGATAGGCGGCAAATTAAAGCGAGCAAGTGACCAGATTGGGTAGACGTCCGAATATCCCACGATCGAGTCGCGCTTGCACAACTTACACATCGGAGTTCGCGGAGACTGTCCTTTGCCTTCAGTAATCAAGTGATCTTGCGTAACCACGGTTCAATCGCATGGAAGCCACCTGGATGCGGGCGTATGAAGGTTCAATTACTGCCTGAGCTCAGAAGCGGATAAGTAGTGCGATCGTCGCATTGGCTTTTAATGAAAAGCTCCCGGATCGGCATAGATCGCACGATTTCCGGGAAATATACTGCCACTGGCAGGCCCATGGAAGGCAATGTGTTTCGTGAAGAACAGCCGCGCAAACCGGGTCCGCTGTGCTCCGGTATACTGTACTATTACATTCAATTCGACCGTCACGCATCACCCCCCCCCCCCCCCTTGGTCGATGGCGAACTTTGGTAGGCTGTCAGGTGTCACCCGCTGGGTGGTCGAATTTAACTTCCATCACGGCCCCTCGAAATCTGGTCAAATCGCATCTGCGACGCGGCAAATTGAAAATTTTCGTTCTGGTGGTCGAAATTTTCGCTATTGTCACACCAAATTTCGGCCGTGGTCGAATGATCGAATCATCAATTTGAGTCACGTGTAACCCCCCCTCCCCCGGTCGAATTGAATGAGATTGAGTGGCCGGCAAGCGGCGGAGCACAAACAGGGTGTAAAACATATTGGTAAGAGATAAAAGTGGTACATTGGAGATAAAATGTCAAAGTTGCCAGTGAAAATGAGTACAAGATTTGATTGTTCAAGTGCTAGTGCTGCCGCTACCACTGTTTCCGTTGCCATTGTCCTTGGCAGGCTTGTCTTTCACGTCGATGTCTTTGCCGATGTTGGGATGTTTGGGTTTGGTGCCCTCTGGTTCAGTGCTTGCTGTCTGACAAGATGTAGTAAGTACGGTTTACCGTCTTTAGCTGGTGGAACTCCACCCGGGCCTATAATCGCAGGCCCACTAGTGGGCCCTGGCATATGTTCAAGAGGGTCTTTACGGTGACATTTCACATGCGCAGTGGTGCTAGAGTCATGTTCAAGAGCTTGCCATGTGAGGAAATGCTGTGCTGCACTGCATGTGCGGCAGCGGCATATCGGCAGAAGACTCAGCAGAATGACAAATGGCAACTTGCAAGGCACGTGGGCGTTTTGGCGACATTCTCGGTACTCTGAGCACAAATCAGAAACTAAAGTTTCTGTTTGTGAACGTAATTATACAGTAGCGCATTATAATGCATGAGTTTGGATCATTCAAATACACCACCAAGGAAGCTTGACGGACGTAGCAAAAAATCGACCAGTGAGGCGAATATACCAGGCGGTCCGAGTCCCCCAAAAGCGGATGCTATTCAAAATAGGCAATATATTCCCACGTCGAAGCCTCACACGTCAGCCAATCTGCTTCCGATTCTCAATCTCCTTACCTCCATGACTTTGAATGGGAGTGGTTCTCCTGGAATCTACCGTCCCTCATCTGAAGCGCCAGAACATGCAAACGTTCAAAAACCTGTCGTGCAAGAACCAAGATCGTGCCTGCCAGCCTGATACTGCGTGGTGTTTAATAATACTCGATTCCCTTCGGGATCTTGCCACGGGGCTGTATGCACTTATCGCGCAATGATTTACCCAAAATGGCCTCAACACACCGAGACAACGCCTTCGAAGTTTGGCAATGGGCTCACGTGAAAATATTACTCGGTACTTTGCATCAATTGGCATTCCTGGTATCGCCCCTTAGGATCGCCCTTGCGCAGGAGAAGTCAAACTGGAAGGTCTTTCGCCGTATTTTTAGTCGTTCAGTACTGCCCCCGGTAGACCTTTTCGAGCACTCGTCGGATTGAAATTTCTATCACGGTGCACCACGGTCCACACAGACTCCGAGCAGCTTCCACGAAATTAACGCCATGACTCTAGCCCTGTTCAGATAATTTAACCAAAGAGGACCCCGGAAGCGGGAGGCCCGCTATTTTGCGGCTAGCTTACCTGTCTACCGGACATTCACCACTCGGGGCACATTAATCCATCACCGAATGTAAATATGTGGACGCTCAAATCGCCCTCCGAGTCGTCGGATACAATAATTCTCAGTATGGGACGGACGGCCACCACGGCCGTTTATTTCGCACTACGTTCCTATCGTACTGTCGCTAGCAGGTCCATGTCTCCCACCTCGACTCTTCCCGACGAAGCGGCGAACATCGGCGAACACAGTTGACAGTCTTGTCACCTGTGCAACCCCTTCGAAAGGCTAAAACCTGTGCGCACCTCGCGCGCCTTTCGCATCTGTTGTACCCGACTAGGCAGCAAGTATCGGTGTTGCGTGCTGCGGCGCGTATACCATGTTGCTGGTCCAACAAGGTACTGTACACGAAAATGCGCCCCAGTTCGCCGGTGCACAGTCCCTGCCTACCAGAAAGCCAGCGCCGCTGATGCACTGTTTTCGGTTGCGCCGTCCAGCCCAACATCACCCCGGGCCTAATGCAGGCTGCACCTTGGAGTCCCC
>JARKIE010000995.1:0-18306 GCA_029378255.1 Mycena rosella
GTGTCGCGCCCCGCGACGGAGAATCGGATCGAGCAGGTCCGATCAGGAATCCATCAGACCTACCGGCAACTGCCGCCGCCAGCCCAAATCTGGAAGAGCATTCGACACAAGGACTTCACGCGCCAAATCAGAAACTTCCTCTGGAAATCTATGCACAATGCACATTGCATAGGAAAATTCTGGAAACACATCCCGGAATGCGAGGAAAAAGGTATATGTCAATTCTGCCCGGGAGAAACAGAGGACCTGGAACACATCTTGCTTACCTGCCAGAGGCCCGGCCGCAAGATGATTTGGAAGCTGGCAGAAGAGCTCTGGCTCAAGAAAAATCCGACCTGGCCGGAACTGTCCATAGGGAACATCCTTGGATGTGGCCTCGCCTCCTTCACCGGAGCAGATGGGAAACCATTCAAAGGCAATGAGCGCCTATACCGTATATTAATCTCGGAATCGATGTGCATGATATGGAAGATACGCTGTGACTGCGTCATTGGGAAGCCGGGGAGCCCTTGTCCCAAATGAGATCCACAACCGCTGGCTATATGCCATTAACGACCGTCTTAACGTCGATCGTATTTTGACAAACCAGTCTAAGTACGGAAAAAAATATTTCCTTCCGCCCGTCCCTAATTTTAGAGACATGGAGCTCAACACTCAAGGACGAGGAGGGCCTCCCAGAAATTTGGTTGAAGGAGCCCAAGGTTTTAGTGGGTATCGAGCCGCTGATCTCCTTGCCGCCGACCACACAAAGTCGGCGGGGTTGGAGCTAACTTGAATCCCCACACTGTCGCGAAGGCTTCGTGCAGTAGTGCATTACCCTGGGTGGTGGTGTTGTTGTTCTCACTTACCGGAGATATTATCTCCGACCTTTACGCATTATAGGAGCTAACCAATCGTTAGCTGTTCTACTACTGGATTGTACCACCAAAAAGAAAAGAAAAAAAAAAGAAAAAAAAAACAGCAATCAAGAGTATTGGACTGACTTGTAATATCAACCAACTGCTTGACTTCTTTGCGTCGAAGCCGTGAAAGTCTTAACTCGTGATCCGGGCCTACCAGCAGTCTGCAGAAGAGTCGAGATTACTTGGGGTGATGGCCGTGGCACGGCCCGACAAACTCGTACTTATGATGTATTTCATTTTTATTTTTTTTTTTTGGGCCTTGACAATTTTTTGGCTTTTGACTCTTCACACTTCAGATCAGCGGGAATTAAGAGAAGTAAACTCGTCGTTCACTGCACTTCCCCTTCCCGTACTTATTACTGACTCGGCACCCAACCTCCTGCGACGTTCACGACATTCACTGTGGTCGTGACAGACGAGCCGGCCTTCTCTCATCTTTCCACCACATTCTATTGCCCTCCCTTGCCACCCTTCCTGGCGACCATTTCCCATCTGTGTGTTTCGGGTGCTGGTCTGAGCACTCTCGACGTCACATCCCTTCGCAACGTAACCTGCCTCAACCTCGCCCACATTCCCCTCCTTGACTACCAGGGCACGGCAGCGGTTTTCAGGGCCCTACAACAGATTTTGGACATGCAACTAGTCAGCTAGTGTGCGATGTGCCTGGTGGCGCACTCCTCATTCTGCTTCTCCGACTACGACACTTAGTGTGGACTTCCATAACCGGTTGTTACCGGGCCTGTGCGGTCTCTTCGTCGCCCCGCTGTTGTTCCAGCTGCAACTGGACTCCAACATGGTGTGGTCCATTGGCATTTTTGCCAACGAATGCACGGCCATGTTACTACCTTTATGTGAAGGCCATACACATATCTGAACCCAAATCACATCAGCTTGGTATCGAGAACTCCTTCAAAAAATCTTGATTTGCAGACAACAAAAATCAGCTGGTTTGGAGTATTGAATGACACTAAGAGAGGAATAAAAGACAGATAATGTTTGTATACTGCTAAGACATGAGCATCAGCCATCCCCATCGTTCATGCCAAGTTTCAGACCCCAGGGTGTGCAGGTCGTTTGGTGTGCGAGCGGCAAGATTGCTTATTGATTTCGGATTACAACTCTCGTCGGGAGCCCTGAAGAGCCGGATCACCAGTTTTCGAGGATATTGATAACTCGGATGGTTTCCCAGAATGAGACGAACAGAACGACCCCCAAAAGTCGTGGATGGACAAAGAATTGGTGGAGAAACGTGTGGGACGGCGACTCGGGATTAACAAAATGATGTTCTCACCCTTCGGTCCGGGATCAAAGGCACCACAGCCTTCGATCAACTCATCAGTCTGCCTCTAAATTTGGCATGGACCAACGTCGGAGGTCGTACTTGCTCCCCCAAGCCCAAGTTCTGAACATAGTAAAGTGTGCATGGCTATATTACAAGTACTTATAGTAATCGTTATTTTCATCAATCGACATGAGGTTTTTCAGGTGTGGTTAAAAGTGTCCCAATTTAAGATTGCAATGCAAAATAGTGGCTGTGCTATATAAAATAGTTGCTATGTTGAATGTAAAATAGTGGCTGTCCTTTAAATCTGCTTCATATTCTGTGAAGTATTAGTGGCTGTGTTTGTGATTTGTAATTGGTTCAAATCATCGGCTGTGTTTGAATCTCTCGAGGTGTCTTCTTTTTTTCAATGGTCATTTGCATATGTTAGGACTTTTAATATGCGCGTATAGATCACGTGTTGTTTGTCGGATTGCTGTATGTGCCACAATACGCCTGAATACACCAAGTTGGAGATGGGCACGGGCGATTGGGTTGATGGCCCATCAAAGAAGTGCACAGCCACATCATATCGTGCCGAGCCTCGACTTTGACCTTCTCATACTAATACCATACCATGCTCCTCTCCTGCCAAAATCTTGGTCAATTAACATCTCATAGCTAGACTGATGTCCCTGATTGCCCAAAGATTGCCCAGAAAGCTTTGGCACATTGAGGAACGGCGGAGTCACAGGTATGTCACGTGCTCGGTCACCGTGATGGCGGCCAGACTTGTAGCGCATTTTCCAACAGTTCCCGGCATTGCACCACTGATCGCCGGCGGCCGAATATTTTTATTTCTGCATCGCTACACAATGTTGGTGGGGATTCCGGTGGGGTGAAAATTTCGGGGAGCAAGACAGGTCATCTACAACCGAAAATCTGAATTACCAAATTTCCTACCAACATTGTGTAGCCCAGCATATAATATTACTTTCTGTCTACTCAGAATGGCAGCCGGATAGCGGCATCAGTCCCAAAACGTGTCGGCATGCGGAGGGCCGAATTTGGCGGTGGGTACTGTGAGCGTAACATCAATAAACAGATGACCACAACAACGGCCCATGCCCACCTCCACGTGACCAAGCGTCCGGATTATACAAAATAAATGACCAAGACGTAAAAAGCCCCGAGAGACAGAAAAAAAAGGGGGGGACTGTAAGTGCGAGTTTGCCGGGCCGGGCCGCGGCCTTCACCCCCAAGTTCTATTGGAGTAAGTGATGTCATAGCCTCGGGCATATCTCGGGCAAGCCGCCAGAGTCACGCAGAATAATGTGGAGCATCCTAGAACCTTGGGGACACCACCCGGGTACCGCCCAATGACTCCACCATCTAGTATTTAAATAGCAGTAGTCTACACTATGAGAAATTCATTCTCGTGTCTTTACCCCCATCATCTGTGTGAACTAAGTCTTGACTACGCTCACCCCGTACATCTCTAAGCTTCATAAGTCAGTTGCGCTAATATATTCCCAAATGGCTGGGTACCTGACCCCGCCACCCCTTGAAGCGGCCGTAAATTTGCACAGGTCTACGGCCCTGTGCCGACGATTCTGAGGACCACCATTACGACGCCGTCCGTCCATTGTGACTCGGACCGGCGCTGTATATCAATATAATGTTCTAGCCTTGTAGGGAGGAGCAGGAGCCCTCAGTCTCCTTCCAAATCGCACCTCTCAGATCGAACAGCAGTGCCAAGACCCCTCCAGGAAACTATTGTGACACGGTAGGAGCGAGTTAACTTCCTGTCTTGTGCATCATAAATTTTTACAATTCTAAAGACCCTTTCAATGAAATGTACCATACTTCTCAACTATGGGAATTTGGTCGAGTCGTTCGAACGATCATCCATCTCTGTGCTCGTCATTCCATGCGCTTGGAATTCCAACACAGTGGTTGGATTGGTTCCTCTCCCTCGAGTCGGGAGTCGACTGTTCGTGATGGTGACACACTTGTCGACATCATCCGTACTTACCCCCAATCCGACGCGGACGATGATCAGCGTCGGTGCGATCCCCTGCCATTGCTAACAATCAGTCTCCGTGCACCCTTACCCGATTTACGTACAACGAGGTGGTATACAGCGCCAATGGATATTAAAACCGAGACCGTGGGTGTTGCGGGCGATAGGAATAAAGCAATGGTGATGAGCAGCCCGGCCGGGTATATCACTCCGCTCTCGACCCTTCGAAGTTTAATCAAAGCACACTCATTATCCTTTGTAATTGACTCACAGAATGGCCGTCAGGTCCCAGTACTTCATTTTCATGCGGGACTTTCTGCCAAGAAGGGTGGCAGCGCGCCGGGAAATCCACCAAATTCGACCGGCTGAATTAGAATCAAGAATCAACAGGGGCGATGGCACATCTAATTTAACACTCTCGTGCTCACCTGCAAGTCCGGACGCCAACACGTTCGTAGAGAAGGTTGTCCCAATGCAGACTGCCACGGCCGCACGTTGGGATGGCCCTGATAGGGGAATATTCCCAAGTATCCCCCCGACTGATTCGGGCGGTCAGTCAGTGTGGCAAGTAGAAACTCAGACTCACTGAGTGTGCAAACATATGCCAAAGCAGGAATGGCGACCGGTCGCCAGTTGAAGCCCCATATCACATAGCAGCGATGAATCTGTGAAAATGTTTCAATCTTCCGTGCACTCGGAATTTCACTGGCTTACGAGAATCAAGTCGGCGAGGGCGCTGACAATGAGCAGTGGTTATTGTCTGAGTTTTGAACTAACTCGAGTGCTTACTTTGCAAGGGCATATCGAACTTTGATGAGTGTCGCAATCCGGTGCGTGCTCGGGGGGTCATCGGGGAGGAACAGGATCGGGAGGGGCTTATCCAGGGAGTAAACTTCGTATATGGCGGTTTGAGCACTATCTGTAATAAATGCCCATGTCCAGGCAAGCGCGATATGGACTGTCGAAAGCAGGAAGAGCGCAATCATGCATCCCAGATTGAATTTGAAATTTTTCTTCTTGTGTGTGTACAGGATGTGGATGGATTGGAAGAAGAGGACTGAATAAACACCTGGACGTATAAATCGATGGCAGCTGAATGAGTAGCAGTGGCGAACGAACCATATGTCACAGAATCTATCTGAAACTTCGTATTGGCTACTGCGCGAAGCCTATACAATAAAATACACACCACCAAAGGGAAGAAGGAGAGGAAATGGCTTGAACTTGAAGGCGACTGCGTTTATTGGTTATTTTAATACAAGACACGAATACGAAAGCGCGGCCTCACCATGCTTTTTGTGGGATCACCCTTTGGAGCGGAACGTTCAAGGGCCGCGTTCTCTTTTGAAGGGCTACTATGGGCTCAAATTAGTTGATACTCATCGCACCGCTGACCAGGTTTTTCCACGGGAGACTGCACCCGGACGGTATTCGTGCCTAGAATAGGAAGTTCGATTGACTTGGCTTCTCCGACTGGTAGATATAATGGGGTTCTTCTCGGCGCGATGCTCGAATTGCGGTGATGCTGGGGCGAGAAGCTCCACCAGAAGGCATCTTGACAGTTCCGAGCGAAAGTTCAGACCCGCTGCCCACGCTCAAGGGATCCGATTTGCCTTCGGGCAGGCTGTGAGAAACACACACTTTTTCACAAGACCGACGGCCGGTATGGAGACTATCTTATCGTTTTCAAGAACGGACAGCATCGACGAGACCACGGGTAGATATTGACGGCTCGCACATTCCTGACAGATGTGATTTTCCCCCGCTCTGAATTAGTGCGAGCACCTGTCCAAGCGCCACACCATGTATTTATACCACGAATACGAGCTGGACCCCCAGCTGCAAAGAGCGCTTTGGGTCGTCTTCCAGCGCCGAACACTCGAATTGCACTACTCACTGACTTACCAGATATACTCGATAGATATTCTCCGGCAGGTTTTTCCCCGGAAGAGGTTCAACTTAGTCTCTTGTAGACAGACGCTACAACAGAAGAAGCTTGTACCTCGCATGTTGTAACTCGAGATCAGATCATTGGCTGTCAACTTTTACTGTTATCTCGCACCAAGATGATCATTTTCGAACCGTCGAATACGAGTATGCGGGGGGCACTGTGAGAACAGATGATACGTCCCCAGGTAACGCTGTTGAAAGTATCATCATAAGTGGATCATGACACAACTCCTGGATCGTACAACGCGAATCCGACAGAGCGGAGCCGCAGCTCAGGGGATGCAGCGGCCATTTATGCCGGGCAATGCTGCTTCACCCTTCGTGATGAAGCTCCGCCCGAGCTTATGATTATTTCAAATTACACGGACGAATGAAGGTAAGAGCTCGACGGTTCGACGGTTTCCTGTCCGGAGGTTCGACCACTGCTGAGTTGTGTTGGAACGGGGAAGTTTTTGGAGAAAGAATGGTTGCAGCAAGGCGAACTGATGAGGAATGTGGAAAACGGGAGCGAACGCCGAACGGCAAGGGGCGGCGAGCCCGGATCATAGCAGGGTTTGATGGAAGAGATGGTCGGCGCCTGCCGGCTGTGCGGCAGGCAGGAATCAGAGATCGGAGCAGGCTGAGTTTCAATACAGGTTCGGCTGACGATAGAGGCAGAAATATGTGGTAATGGGACGTTTTAGCTCTTCAATCCATGGTAGATCCCCGTGATCCAATAGCACCTATCAGTTTCTTACACGGATGCCCTGGCGTGTACGCCGTGTAAAATTCAACAGTAGCATTTATAGGAAGCCAGTACGCGGAATACTCTGAATGATTAGACGACACAGCAGCGCCGGATTTAGGTGTGGTAAAGATCGGCGTGGACGGAGCCATCAGCTAGACTCGTAACCAGTCTGCCTACGATTTGCAAAAATGTGGCAAGCACTTTGCCGTAGGCAGACTGGTACAACTCGGAACAAACAATCGAGCTGCGCCCGGAGTTTGAATTTTAAGCGGTGCCGATCGTGCCGATCACCCGGCCATTACTACATAACCGCTCGACGCGTCTTCCTCCCTCCCCTTTGCCTCCACCCATCCCCGTCGCGCCCCGGAACCCAACACAAGCCCTCCAGGCACTCGACCCCACCTCTGCAGCACCGCTTCCCTACTCTTGACCGCGTTTCTGACCGTTCCGCGCCCTTCAAAAGCCGCTCTTCGCTGTGCAATTGCAAGATGATGACGACGGCTACCGCACCTGCTATCCCAGTACCTTGCGTTCTCCACTGGGTCTGGTCGCTTGACACGATTCCCGAGCATATCAAGGTTCTTTCGATCGTCAAAGTTATGCGAGATATGCGGATGTCGCCTATTGAGTTCGTCACCCATCTTCTAGTTCCACAGGATGCGTACCGCGATAATGCCAACGGTTTCTATCGAAGTCGTGGTTTGGAGAATTTCCTCAATGTTGTCTGCCGCGAAAAACGAGGTCGGAAGAAGTTCGATGCCTGGTACGACGAGACGATCGGATTAGACCCGCTATTTCAGACCATTCGGCGCGAAACGGACGACCTCAGTGTCGCTTTCCGACGCCACGCCGCCGACGTCACTCCTGAATCACTCTTGGACTTTGATTTCGAGGAGCACTTAACAGAAGTCTGCCGCGAAAGAAGTCCCACCCTCCGCCGAATCCTGATGACCGCAGCTCAAACGCCACGCGCGGCAAAGAGAATACTCTCAAGGACGCAGAGCCCGTTGTGACATCCGCTCTTAATCCATGGCTGTGTCATGGCTGACTCGCGCCCTCAGCTCGTGACCATGATACAAGCTCAGCTTGCAAAAACACGATCTTAAAACAACAATCCATGTGCTATTCCGTGCAGCTTATATTTCCTCAGCTCGGGAATGCCCCGCAAGGTCGTAGACACCCTAGCCCATGCAGGGATGAATCTTTCGTACAATGCCGTGCACGACACTCATTCAGCCCTTGCCATCGGTCAAATACGGCGAGCTCAGCTTGCAGCCAGAAGCGGACATGCAGTGAGCTGGGATAATATCCATCTCTCCCTTTCCATACATGTCGAACAACGCACACTTGCTCCGCCGAAGGTCCAAACGGGTACAACCGCTATCATCTACGTGCTTCGCGGCCTTGGTGATCAACGCGACCTTGAACTCTCACCAATCATAGAGCGCCGGGCAGCCGCACCGCTCATTACGTTTGCAGCTGATATCAGGCCTAGTAAATCGCAATGTCTCGCTCTGCAGGAGCATCTCTCCATCGCAATCGTTGAAATACTAATCCGGAACGAACCCGATTTGGCCTATCTGAAGAATGCCCCCGAATTCCAGCATACTCGGTATCGTCCCCCTCTCCCGAACCACAAGACGTCCGAATTTGTCTTACGCACTACAAAAAAGATGAAGGAGGCACCGATGGCACCACTCAAGTCAACGATGACGTCTATGTAGACCAACTCCAGTTCGGCATTCATGATCTTGATAACATCGCCGTTCCTTCCTACAATGACCAAAAAACAAATGCTCTCATTCGTTCTGCTCAACTCCTCCGAAAGGGTGATATATCTGCTCTACTCCGTCTGGATCACTATCAACTCGCGCCTGGCGCGTTTCACGTCGAACTCAATATGTCGTGGATGCTCCTCAAAGTCCATCGAGGCGACGGCGCCGACCTCGGCAGCCTCCAGCATTTCATCGGGCTGTTGACTAAAGTCCGTCTCAATTCGGCCCAACCCGACTTCGAGACA
The DNA here is from genome assembly GCA_029378255.1 of Mycena rosella. NCBI lineage: Eukaryota > Fungi > Basidiomycota > Agaricomycetes > Agaricales > Mycenaceae > Mycena > Mycena rosella. The sequence continues at coordinate 8,884 of JARKIE010000995.1, forward strand.
CTTGTTTCTCTGTTCAACCAGGTGTTATCGGGCGTCATGTTGCATTATTGGGAGGTCGAGAGCGGGATGTCGATCAAACAGCTGGCGAAGTCCAAGCCTTCCGCCTCGAAGCTGTTGGAAATAGGTGCTTCGATCTTTACGAAATATGCCTCAGGTATCCTCGACCCCGACTCGGAAACTTCCTCGGCGGACAACACCGCTCGTAATCTGCGGTTATTGACCCGTGACCTCCTTATATTCCACTTCCTACGAACGTCGATATCCTCGGGCGACTTCGGCCGAGTAGAGGTGCTTCTCGGGACCCTTACCATGATGTTCACCGGCGGCGGGTGCAGCAATTACCAAACGGAACTGCTATATTTTCTGCAGAATCTGAGAAAAGTCTGGCCTGAACCTTTCGCGTAAGTCTCTGCGTCTGGTATACTTCGCCTTAATCATAAGGAACCTAGGAATATTGTGCGGGATAACGCCCTGATCACTACCTCCGGCCACGGCTACGTTGGCGTCGATAAAAATGCGGAATTCAACATAAATTTCCAAAAAGTATATCCTGCGAGATGCGTGTATCTGGTGATATTAACAACTTCCACAGAATTATTTCGCCTCCAAGGGCGTGCACGCGTCTTGGGATTCTCTCAAAGACCTGGCGCCCAATATCCCCATTCTTCGGCGCCTCAAAACAGAGTTTGGCGAATTCCTGGGAGCACCCTGGCAGGGCACGCACCACACGAAAGTCAACTGCTCCAACCAAATCCAAAGAGTGAAAGCAAAGATGGCGGAGTTCGAACTACATTCGGCGCGTGTTGTCGGTCGCCGAGTTACGGACCGAGCGGTGGTGGATGTGGTCGATTGCGGAGCATCTACACTGCGGAGAACCGGAATGAAAACGTGGGGGAAACGTTATGTGAAATGGCTAAACGGAACTTGAGAGAGTCGGAATCGGACTTGATTATTATTCCCTAATTGTATTACGTATGTTTTGCCCTTTTCACCATCTGCTCCGCTATTCCAGTTACCCGATGGTTCATGGCGGACTTGCGGAGTGGCCGTCCCGTGGAGCTAATTGGAGTCGGCTGATCTGGGGCAGGCTCTGGGCTGCTTGTTCGCGAAGAGGATGGGGAAGATCCCGAAGGAGTTGGGCGTATGACGGTATTCTCGTCATCTTCTGTGGGGAGGTGTATTTGGTCCAGAAAGTGCTTGCCACATTTTTGCAAATCGTAGGCAGACTGGTTACGAGTCTAGCCATCAGCAGAGATCTGGTAAATGCCTCCAGCGATGCCATTGGCGGAGCAGCTGCTGACGAGGTCGCGCACTCCTTCGGCGAGCTGGGCGAAGGGAACACATTCGCCGAGCGGGCCGCATGGATCGACTGGCAGAGGAATCAGTATCGGCAGGTTCGATTGCCGCTCCACTGAGTTATGTACCTACGGCAGTACCGACGTTCCATTGCTGGGTGCAACCGGTGCTCAAAGACTGGCATGCGACACCGCTGTTCTGAGCCATCTCCTCGGCAATTGCGCTGGCATCGACGGCATTGGGGGAGAAGGGGCCGGTCTGTCAGGTGAGGGCAAGAGCACCCATGGTGGCGAGGAGGATGGGGAGGATGCGAGAGAACATGGTTGTAAAAAAAAAAAAAGGCTTTGTGGGATGACTTGAGTTGAAGTTCACCGGGATGACGAAAGACTGGGAAGCAGGTCGGACCTTTATGCTTGTACAGCCGCGGGCTACGGCGTACACTCGCCAGGTCGGTAGTCCCGCCTATTATTTCACGGCGGCCGCAGCGAATTACTCCAGTTATTGAACCCACACTGTGCTGAGGCTCCCACCATTTATTTGTAATTTGCTCAAATCCGGGGTCGGAAACGAGGCGGAGGGGTCATGACAGCCACTTCTGTCATGCGGGCCACCGGACCCCGAGTGCGCTTGGAGGTGTTGCCGTGCGGAAACGTCTGCGTTCTTTCCGAACAGTAATCATTGGAGCATTGATGGCAGTGAAATAATCCAACCATTTAGTTGGGGGGTCAAGGTTACACAGCCGGGTTCGGACGGCTTCACTCAAGCTGACGGAGTGGGGCACACATGCAAGGGTTGCGCGTAAATTGCGGAGATTAAGGCTCATCTGACAATTGCGATTGACGGAGAGGAATTGAAGTCCGCATTCCCATTACCACAGGCATTCCATGCGTTCACGCCCGTTTTCAATCAGTTCAATCCCTGTCCCAGTGTTTTAGTTATACACCGTGCTGATATTCGCCACCCACACCGATCAATGCTGGATAAAGGGTTGTGTGCTCCCCAGTCGAGTGTGCGGCCTTGTGGCAGCACCAATCAGCAGTGCATCATCTGGTGCCTACTCTAAGTTGGGATAATAGAAATGGTGCAAGTTTCTGATGTGTTTTGGACCCGAGCGATCCCAACAGACATGTACCAAGTTGGCTTGAATCGGAACCCGCACTTGACGTTGAAAAGTGATCACTTCACACGGAAGGGACACAATGTGGGAAGACCCAAGGCAAGAGAAGGGTTACAATTGGATTTCTACTTTCTGGAAAAATTAGAAGGTGGTTGAACGACACTCGGAGCTCGCCATGATCGCGGAGGCCCGGATCGGGTCCTGATCAAATGTCAGGCACCCAAACCTTACCACACAACCTTCCTTATTGCAAACTACGACATCCCATGCGCCTGACGCTCTTATTTCCCCGGTTTCGATTTAGATTTCGTCATCCAACGAGGACGTTTCGTCATCCAACGAGGACGCGCAACCGTGACGAATTCGAAGCGCCTCCGATTCCACCGCCCCACATTTGGGCGGTCCTCGTTCAGGCACGTCGACGCGATCTCTCCGCGTAACATCGCCTATGGCCTGACAACGCGTCTTTGCGCGTCGATGTGGACACCTGCGCTTCTCCGAGGGCTCAGGGCGCGGAAAACGTCCTTGAGCTCACCGCGAGTGTAATGTAGCTACGTCCGCGTCGGCGGCTTGCGCGGCTTGGACTATGGGGCGCCTGCACTCCCATTTCGGCGTGCATTCGAGATTGGCGCATGCATTCACGGACCTGACCTCAGCCGACGGGTTGTCGACGGGCTAGAAAAAACGATGTTTTCGGGGTGGAATTGAACAAGGTAAGTAGCAAGCATACAGGATTTCCGCTACGGTAAATATGCGTGCGGTCGCGTAAAAGCGAAGTACGTACTTCACTCGTCCGCGACAACCACCACAGCCTTCGCGGTATTCGTTCCCTCCTGCACGCGCAGAATCGCGTGCCCAACCGTCCCCAGCCCCCGACTGACCTCCTCGCTGTACTTGATCTCCCCGGCCGCCAGCGCGCGCGGGATTGTCACATAGAACTCCGTGTCGTATTTGGGCTGCAGGCGCATTACCATGATGCCGTGCATCGTGAGCGATTTGGCGTAGATGTTGTTCAGGTTCTACGGGAACGAGTGAGCTAGGGGGCGGCAGGGTGGCCAGCAAAAAGAAGAGAAGGACCTTGATGCCCTGGAAGCCGGTATTGTAACCTGAGCAGGAGACGTTCAATTTCGGGACAAGTTAATGAGGAGATGGATACCTGAAATCATCCCGCATTCCTGGGGCGGTGATTAGCGAGACGCAGAGTATTTAAGAGTCGCGGCACACCAAGAAGCGCCCATAGATGGCGGCGTGCTCGAGCGCAGCATCGAGAACGTCGCCGCCTACGTTGTCCCAGTATCTTCAGCGTGCTCATCAACATATATGTCGATTATTAAGATGCGGAGACGTACATGTCAATAGGCCCCTCGCGCGCCAGGATCTCTCGCGTATCCGTGGTCTTGTAGTTAAACGCCACATCCGCGCCGATCTCTTTCACGAACTCGACCTTCTCCTCGGAGCCGGCGGAGGCGATAACCTTGAGGCCGTCGCGCTTTGCTAGTTGGATCATCATCCTGGAGAAGATATCAGCAGGCCGTGTGAGCGGGGGTCCGGAGGATATCATACGAGCCGACAGGGCCTGCGGGAGATTTCTCAACTTTCATTCGACAGAGCGACGAAAACGTACCTGCGCCAGTGGTGATAAACGCTACCTCACCCTGCACATAAGACAATTCAGTCCACGCCCATACGCACAGAAGGTCTGACCTTTTTGGCTTGGGAGAACTCCTTCCAACCCATGTACGCTGTCTTGCCTAATGACGCAGCATTAGTGTACTGCATCGAAACAAGGAATCTGGGACCGTCTTACCAGGCATTCCCGCAGCACCGACGTGCACCGTCCAATTGAGGTGCGGGTCCTTCTCGAGGAAAATCAGCCCCTCCAGATTGGGCAAGACACTATATTCCTGGTGGGCTGATGCATGTTGGCTTTGAACTGACGCATAATTGAAGGGAGACTCACGGATGATCCTGCCATATACGTATTTTCCTTTTGCCACATCGCGATGATCCGACCGTAGAACCACGCCGACGCCATAGCCCACGATGCTGCGCATTGCACGAGTTTAAGCCAATGAGAGATCTCAATGGGACCTACGGTGCGCCGAGGGCAAACGGAACCTGGAGGGGCGATAAAGACACAAAGTGAGTGGGTATCAAGCCGCTTGGCTCGGATGGCGTACGGAATACGACTTGACATCAGGACTCGTCATCCTCCCGCGCATGTACGGGTCAATCGAGAGGACCAGTGTCTTGATAAGGAAGCCGCCATTGAGCGCCACGCTCTCGAGATCTATCGTCTGGGATGTATCGTAGACCGTGGTTTCTCCGGGGATGGGGAAGTTTGTTCACCACCGAACGGTCAGAACCCGACTTCGGTTCTGGTGAACAAGCCCACCTTAGGGACCGCAGAAAATAACACTCGGGCGTTTGATATGGGGGTCATCGGTGTGGCGAATGGTGGAGACCGAATGGTGAGACAGGTTCGCGAGAGAGGTCCGATGACGTCACCGGCTCCATGTAATAGCAGCGATTCCCTTTTCAAGTCGATTTGTCCTGGGAGATTCGGAGAACGAGGTAGACACTGGAGGCGGGGAAGAAATGACGCTTGCCCAACTTTTGCCTAGTGATGGTTTTCATCAGCTTTGCAGGGTAAGTTACGAGTTAGCTCGGTAACAATCATGGATCTCAGTTTCAAAGAAATGAATCCTCTGAGAACGCAGGAAGGGCAGACCCTGGGTTCAAGGTCGAGCCAGGTTTAGCCTGATGGACAACTGATGGAAGAAGAGCAAGCGACGTTGAAGACACCGGCTATGACAGCGGGCCGTTTGATCCGGAGTAATGTCAGAGACTTCAACCAAGTCGATCGGGAAGTAAGTGCTTCTTGCTGTGAAAGAAAACGGCTAAAGGTATGGATAGCTAATTTGATTCCGCAAGGATAAGTATGTAGCGATAAACATCAGGTTCAATTTCAATGCACAGAAACGATTATATTGCGCGCGTGCGTCCCCTGTCAAGCGGGCGTAGCTCCCAAAGACACGCAACATCCGTGGTGAACGTTGTGATGGTCGTGCCGTCGGTGAAAGCCTAAAATTCCCACGTCAGTCACTGGCCGAAGAAGATGTTTTACACTCACACAAACGACCCGAGCCTCGGCTAACATAGTTCCTCGGTCAGTCACGATATTGGGATCAAGAACAGAAACTACATACTGTCGGCGTTTTTCCCGGAGAAGTCGCCGGGTTCAACCAAGGAGTCGACGAAAGTAAGGCCGGCGTCTACCGCAGGGGCCCAAGTGGCACAGGCGTCCTCGAAACTAGGGAAGTTCACTTTTAAGATTATAATTATATCACTTTGCCATCCACACATACCTAGAAGTGAAGGTGTCGATGTTGTCCCCGGCCGGGATAGTGAAGAGAAGTCTGTCATCGTTCGCACGGACAAGGCCGAAAGCAGCGCAGAGGAAAGGGAGGAGGATTTCAAAACGCATTTTATAGCGAGGGAGTTCCAGTGGATGTCGAAAAGGGTTGAAGAGAGCGGTCTTTTATAACCCCGTCGCTTAGATCATGATCGGCCAGATCAGTTGGACGGCGTGTTGGACGGCTTGGTGAGACCGTGAGCAAGAAGCGGTTTCAGTCAGGCTCAGTCTTGAGACAGTCGTTTCATTGAGTCGCTTAGGACGTCACGGCGAGATCAGGCCGAGGTTGTAATCACGAGTGTCCGGAAACCGGAGTTTTGTGGGCTCCCGACCAATCGTCTTTTGTAAGCATCCGTTATCAGGGCGAGACGAGCAGGGGATTCAAGCCTCCGAATACTTACTAGAACGAAGGCGACCTACGAAAGACTGGAACATTAATATTTGGTGGGGAGGTTGGTTCGTGTGTTTAGAAGATGGACACGTTCGACGTCGCATCACGATTGCGGCCCGTGCTCTCAGTGAGCTATAAATACGTTGAAAATGACAAGACCGTTGAGACGGCGAAACTATGCTACTGGATGTCTGTAGAATATTCATATCTACCTACCTACCTACCTACCAAGTATCTCCACCTCGCTAGATTTTGAATGGGCCATCCGGCAACTTCTCCGCAAACCCAGCACAGGACTGAGCTACTTATGATACACGCCCGCCAATGATCGTTTTAGACCTGCGAAGATTCAAGAAATTCTTGCGACGGACGAAAAGGAATTATGCAATGCAGGATATTTGTGGGCCAGCAATCATCTGCAATAATGCCCTTGATACCGCAAACAGTATCCCCTTTCAAATAAGCAGATGGACGTGGAACAGTGGAAGGCACCCGTCGGCAAGTTGATATTAATCATGATGGGAGGTTGATGGGAGGTGATGAAATGGAAGTCGGTGGCCGCCGGCCCTAGGATCAGGGACCGGATCACCGGAATTACAAACCACTCTGGACGGCGGTAGATAGGGGGTAGAACTACACGGCCCAGGAACGCCGGGGCCCAGGAATTATCTGAGTGTACAGGTATTGGTTGTACACTACGATCCCAAAAGGAACACAAAGAACTTAAAGCATTGTAGGAACCAGAATCATAAAAGCGTATATTCAAGTGTTGCTTCAACGGAAGACAGGGAGGATTCTTCGAATGAGGCAGTAATTCGACTGAGTCCCCACTGGCTACGTTAAATAGGCATTCCCGGAATTCCGTCAAATGCCTTATCACTGCTCTGATCTATCTCGTAATTTCATAATAGTGGCGGCGATTGTTGCTCAAGACGGCCTCAAGTCGCCGACAAGGACTGGTTCGCCATGTCTGCTCAAAAAATTGGAGCGCCGCCTGCCCCACCTCCAGAGTTCCATTCTGACGTGTGATTAATTCATCAGAACCGCTGTCTAGTCAATACTACTTCAATCGACTCGCCTTGTACGCAGGGACCATGTGTCCCGCTTCGTAGATGCGGACGTAGGAGCTAGAAATAGAGATACATCAGATGTCGGGAATTTGGACGGATAAATAAAGGGAACGTACAACGTTCCCGCCGTCTTAAACTGTCCTCCGAGGAGGCCATTCACCGTGTAGGGCCTGAACACCTGCTCGTTGAACTCGGCGCTGAATTTCGTATTCAGCGATGCGATCATTCCTTCGATACCCATGAAGTTCAGGAGGTAATCCTGAATTCATCGTTAAGAAAAGCACAATTTTATGCGTGATTTACGCGATGGACACACCGCATCTCCGACGTAGATCAGCACCCGTACACCCGAATCAATAACGAATTCGAGCTCCGGGAGTGAGGTACGCATTGGGTCCCCTCATCTTTAATCAGAAAGAAGATAGCACTTCTTGACGGCAGACTCACCAGTCGTCTGGAATCTCTCATTCACGTCCAGTTCGCCCCGTTCCACGGCACCTCTGCCCCGATTTGCATGCGGATGGACTCAAGGTAATCGGTTATATCCGCCGGGTATGCCGGGGCATCCGCGTCCGAGAGCACATAATCAAACTGTGCGCGATATACAGCCGGTCAGGTTTCGGAATTGTGGAAAAATACGCACGTCGACGGAGCCGCCGAGTGGTCCGAGGATATTGTTAATACAGAAGTCCTGCGCGTCGGCGCATACGGAGTCGGAGCCATGGGTGTTGCATGCTGTGATCTGCATCTCAAAGTCATTAAAAAACAGAAATCGAACTCCTACCCTGGGGAAGAAACGTACACGGGCCTTGCAACCGGTGACCGGATTATTCCACGATACGTTGGCTTGCGCGATCACGTCGGACGATACGAGCGGGTGGTACGGGTTCGAGGCGGCTTACGTGAGGTAGCCGGGTACTGCGAGATGAGATCCTGTGGCACGGTACGTGAAAAGCCACAGTAAATATCAGCCGTGGAAACTAACCGTCTGACCGTCGCCGATTGCCAGGGTTTTCAGGTTGATATGGTGCCCGTTCACGGTCCCAGCGGAGATGGCCGCATTCTGAGCGAGGAAGTATTTCGCGAACACGGGTCCGTAGTGTCCCCCATGTCTATAATCCGTGTCATTGAAGAAGAACGGATGAATTACGCGGGGCTCACGATTCAGTCCAAATTGCGAACTCCTTGGCGGCGAGTCTTGAAAAGCGGGAGTCTTTGAAGAATATCTGCAAGAAATGCCAGACATCCACGGCGGCCGCCGGCGTCGTCGCCACGGTCTCCGTCCCGTGCGAAAATCCGACACCGACGGGCTGGTCAATAAATAGCATGTTCACGTTGGTGTTCCAGGAATAGGGATTCCGGGTGACCGAGGAGCTGTCGTTCGTGATGCGGCAGGGGCCGAGCTCCTGAAACAGACCAATCATGCTCGAGGCGCCGGGCTGGGTACGATGCAAGTACGAGTGAGAAAACCAAAAAATGTAGGACACTACGTACACCACCGTTCAGCCAGAGTGCAAACGGGGCCGTCGCCGGATTATTGCGGGCAGCGAAGTACCAGAAGCTGTGCATGTATCAAGGGAAGAACTGCACTGAATTCGGCGATAGGAACGGACAAGATGCTTTTGTTCGCTGCCAGATCCCCATATCCCGACGCTTGGAACACGTTTGGGGTGGTCTCTATTCGCGTTCCCTGAGCACGGAAATTGGTTAAAGACTGTAACTCAAAATACCGCAGATGCCAGAGTTTTCCACGACGCCGCGTAACGCGCCGAGAGTAGTGTCGATCTTTTGAAGAGTCTCTGCTGTTCCGGGCTTCGAGTTCAACGAATTTACGCCGCCGATAAGTCCCGCCCGAACAGGAGGGATCCAGTGGCCTGCGCCTGTTGCGGCAAGAACGGGGGATATCGTTACTAACGAGAAGAGCCAAGTTAGACGCATGATGTACGACGAAAGATGTCTCGCTCGCGGAGAAGCCAGCCTTTTATAAACAGAGAGAGGGTCGCCTCGGCACGCTCATGTTGATGGCGGTCCCGAACAGCCCGCGAAGTCTAGTAGGATATTTTAACGGGGAACCCAGATCGCCACTCAATTATTCCATTGACGGGTCTGCGGGAGAAGGACCCCCAAACTGGAA
>JARKIE010000996.1:0-18274 GCA_029378255.1 Mycena rosella
ATTGCGCTGGGAGTTTTCATTACCACATATCTTTTCTTTTGAATCCTGAATGGTGAGGACGGCACCGGGACTATTTTCTCCAGCGAAAGCAGCATATCAGAGTTTTTTCTGAATGGATGGAGGTCCGTTAACAGTGACACGCGTTCTGATAGCCCATCATGTGACCGTATCGTGAGTAATTTTCCAGATAGGGGCTTTCCAAATCTTGGCAAGGCCCTCGCTATGTTTAGTATGTAGCTGCAAGCCGTGTATATTTTCGCGTCACCTTCCTAAACCTTTAGCATTCTATCCGATTTTTGAGCTGACCAGATTTTCGATATGATACTAGCAAAGTTTTGCCTTCACTTAGAGTGTAGTCCTCAATGCACTTTAATATACATTGACAATTGAAATCAAGAAAAAGAGAGATACATGGGAATAGCTTCCTAAAGGTCGGCAGTCGCTTCGACTAGGTTCTGCGCCAACTTGACCGAGGAGTAATCGAACATTGGAAAGGTTGCGGGATGGCTATTTGCTGACATTCAGAATGATAGCCGCCGAAGTTTTTCACACACCTAATGATCCATCTGAATAAACAGGGTCGATATCTATTTCATTTCCTGCCTCGTCTTTGGCCTTCGCGATGGTGAATGCGGATAGAACGGATACGATTGTGGCCCAAACTGTGGCATCTGCAGTGTGACGGCCTACACATATACGGCGGCCAAACTGCCCAACATAGTCAGGTACAAAGGAGAAACAGATGAACCAGACGGCTTACCCGAATGCCAACACAGTATCGTCGTCGTTCAACTCCCGTCCGCAGTGAAAAACCGATCGGGGTTGAAACGGCCAGGTTCAGGATAAATCGATTCGTCTGTGTCATAGCCCTTGAAAGCTCTGATAATACAGCAAGATCCAAATTAAAGCATCCATACCATATGTTGCTGATAATGTGGCACCTAAACACAACTGTCACGCAAAGTCCGCTCCACGAGAACATGCTCACCTTTTGGAATGAAGTATCCCTCGTATACGTCATCTGCGATTGTGGCATGCGCCACACCCAGGGAAGTACCGGTTTCCAGCGCATGACCTCTCTGTAGAGAGCTTCGATGTATGGTAGCGAAGGTCGATCTTCAAACTCGGGGAGTCGATGGGTGCCGATTACGTTGTCAATCTCACTTTGAGCCTTGATCAAACGAGGTTAGAAATGCTCAGGAAGTACTTTCCAGTGGACTAGCCTTCTGCTGAATTTCTGGATGCAGGCCATGGCGTAAAAGAATGTGCCGATCGACGAGACTGTCTATAGGCGAAGACCGTCAGCTCAATCAAATATCCGACCTGACGATCCCGTACAGTATCAGATCCAGCTGCAAGAAATTTCAATCAGCTTGTAATTCTGCAAGTGGCGCTACGAATTCACCTGCATATGCGGTGGCAGAGACTGCTCTGATTACCTGCTCTGGTTGGTAGGAGCCACCTTCTGCCTGATTCGCTTCTAAGAGCATAGAAACGATTGATTTTGCGCTAGTTCCCTCTCGCTTGCATAAGAACACGGTCAGTGGGTTGGAATTAGGAGCTGAAAATATTGACTGCCAACCATATTCTGTTTGACGAAATCAAAAGGCACTTGTTGCATTTCTTCCGTGCGCTTGCGACATTCTAAGTTAAACGTGTTGATACGTAGAAATGGGAGCAGAGGATATACAACAATCACCTGCAGCAAAATATTGAAACCCGCAACCTGGCAACCAGCCAGGAAGGTGACGAAGAAGGGGAAAGCATTGACTGCTGCTGCACCCGGGAGGGCCGCATCTGACAACATCTTGACGGCCTCCTCCGAAAGGGTTACGAAGTGGTCTTCAATGGGCTCGACCTGATATCCATACATAGTTGCCATGATTACAGCGGCGGCCACTCTGGAGAAACATCAGTTCCATTATGGGAATAACACAAGGTTCATGCGTTTTGTAAAGCGCAACAAAATCTTCCGGCCTTGATAACAGCCCGCGCAGAAAATCATGGATTTTTGTCATCTGAATGGGCCGGTAGTTTCTCGCTGCATCTGGACGGAAACACTGCTGGAATAATCTCCTATGTTTCCGCCATTTATCCGTATAGGGCATGAGCCCAACATTGAAATCCCACCCAATGCTGGAACGTGTCAGAGAAGAGTGGGTTTCAAGAGAGAAATTGCTACAGATCTATCATAGGTGCGGCGGGGCGGTCAGAATAGATATGCGACCGCTTTTCAAAGAGATCCGTCGCAATCTTGAGCGAATTGACGAATATAATGTGCTGTCCAAAAATGCGTGCATGTACGATATCGCCTTTCAGTCCGGGTCATGTCGTGGAACGAAGCCGACTTATAGCGACGCACCATATCGCGATTTCCAGTCAGTATAGGTTAACCATGGCTGTTTCGCTGGAATTTCATGTAAATTGCCGGTTATGAATCTCGGGGCCGGTCCAGGAGGGAAAGGCAAGCCGGATGAGTTTCCGAGCCATGAATAACGGCCTTTACGCCCAGCACCACAGTAAAGGGATCGCAACACAAAGGAGAGCATTGGGGAAGTCCATGTCAAAGATGGGACGTGGGGTCCTGTGAGGTATGTAGCCAATGCAGGGGTACAACTTCTTGAAGCTGACAGGGTGGGAATGGCGGTACCAGGTGGACAGAGAACTGCCAGATTCAATTGGGTCGGGTAGGTTACCGAGTCGGTATACATCGGATTACCACGCTGGGCTGTCTTATCCTGTAGTGTTCCCGATTTCTTCCAGAAAAATACAGAGAAGTTGCAATTTTGATAGTAAGTATATAATCTGTTGCTCATTGGTTCGCTTCAGGGAGCTCGGTCATCCCTGGCGGCGGCCAGTTGAACGGCTGCCGGCAACCTTGCCTTTAAGGCAGCCTCTCCGCACCCCGGCGCGCTCTTGTAGTATGATATGATAGGACGTCTCGGTTTTCAGAGGAGTGTTTGACTCTGAGATGGTTCAAGTTGCCAGTTGAAAATCAGCAGAAGATTGTTGAAAGCAGGAACCACCGTGGCACGTGAGTTGACCCGGAATTAGCCGGATTTTTCAACCTAAAAATTAGCGCATCGGGAATTTGGTGAAATGGACGTGAAAATCAAGTGAAAATGGCTACGCATTCATAAAGGGCTGCCTCCGAGCTGCCTCGGCCCACATCGAGCCGACCGAAATCGGGTAGACACTGTTTCGATTATGGTGCGACGAGGCTTGTGCAAAGTTGAAAGTTCATTCCGAGAGCTTCTGACCGTTAATATTGAAGGTACACTGCTGGCTGTCTGTCGCCGTTCTTTCCACCACTGGGGTCTACGCCTTAAACACTGCATTGCGCGATATGCTCCGCGCGACTACATGCCGAATTGAACGACGCGGCGGAGAAGCTCGTCGAGTTGAAGTACAGTGCACATATTGCACTGTCGCGATTGCGTCGGCGGTCGGGGGCCCTTTGGAGAAATTTCTGCAAAGGTAGTGTCACTGGATGGTCCGTCTCGGACTAGCTCGACGTACGGATCGCCGTTGCTCCAGACGTTGAGAACAAACTCGGACGCCGTGGTGGGCACATTTTTGGTGACCGTCGTTGTCGATTTGATGGTCGCGCCGTGGTTGGAACCAGCATAGGAGTATATCGTGCTACTCGGGAGCCAGTCAATCCGGTGAACGCCGAACGTCCTGTATTCAACGGTTAGACATTACGAACGGCACACCCGCGGGTATTTCGTACGTGAAGTCTGCGCCTGGAATTTCGACACTCTATATATATATATGGGATTTTAGCATCATTGATGCTAGGTGTAGCTGCGTGTACTAGCCTTGGCTGCCTGAGGGTCGACGTTGCCGTTGGGCAGTTGGCCCGGCTGGTTGGTGTAGTAGACATGCTGGTAGTAGTCGGAGTCGGACGACAAAAATTCGATATCTTGTTCCTGTGTGAATTAGAATTACCGTTGCGGTCCCATTTAAAAGAAGGTGTATGGCACCTGAGTGTCGTTGAAGTACGTGAAGAAGCCTAGGCACATGGAGGTTAGCTTCTGCTGAAACGCAGAATTTTAGCTTACCGAAAACAACGCCAGGGACGGAAGGGACTTGGGCTTGCATTCTGAAGGAACCGAAGAGGATGTCCGAACGCTGAGTGAATATCTCAGCGGACTTGACAGAGCCACTGTTGTCGTACTAAATGCAGTGTCAAATAATCAGGTTTGGAAAAATGCCAGACAGACACTCACGGCACTGGCTTTTAGACCGAGCGCATCCTGATATTCGAACACATTTGCCGTGACATATTGGATGCTCGCAGTACTCGTCGGTGGCTGGTCAGCCTCGAGATCTGTGGCAATGACCCAATCTGCGTTAACCGCGGCGAGAGCCCCGGCCTTTTGAGTAAAGGTCGATATGATTGCCTCTCGCTGCCATTGACATTTACACCAGCATTCATGGAGGAGCGGACAATTGCGTACCCACACATGTCCATTTGAGTCTTTATAACCGCAAGCACAGCTCTGTGCCAGGACCTGGGTACTCGAGGCGAGTAAAAGCGCAACTAGAGCATTCAGAAGAGCGAATGGAGCCATGACACCGAGAAAGGTTGGTAGAGCCCCGGATTGCCGCTAATTTTATATACGTCTGTCCCAATATGACGAGCTTTGGGATTTTTGTATTGCTGGTGGAATGGGTTGCATTAGATACCTTTGGAGAAGGTGAAACAGTTCGAAGTTCGAGCTAATGACGCCGCGGCGATATTCATAGGAATGGGGAATATGGCTTGTATGGAGAATATGGCTTGTATGGGAATAGGGGTCATGAAACGGGATTGCGAGGTGCTAAGGCCTAAGACCGGTCTATAGCTCAAAGCTGCATGAAGGCTCAGGAAGAGTTACACATTGTTGGCATCAGTGGCGGTGTCTATCAATCAGTCGGCTGCAACGAGTCAGATCGGCTCAAGACCGCTTCATTCATGGCCACAACGTCCTACACGATCTATTCTCACTATGACCCTGCCCAACGCGAAAGACTAGAGCGCGAAACAGGCCAGATACCCGCGGATCCGCAGGACATCGCCGAAGAATGGGAGCGCGAGGCCACCCTCACTTTCAAGCGCAAATTGGCTCCGCCGCCCCGCTTTGTGCCTGCAACGGGAGACCCTATTCCCTCCGCGCCAATACCCAGTTCATCCGCGCGCGACTCGGATGTGGCAGGATGGTACAGATCACTTACCAAGACGGACGCGAGACCCCGTCGTTCCTCCCCATCTGAATTTGAATCTGTCACGGTCGCGGGCTCGTCCACACATCCAGTATCTCGCCCTCTCGAGAAACCTGACGAAAAAAATTGGTTTATCATGAAGGCCATCACCTCCGAGCCTCCCCCAGCTGCTGTAGCACTGCCCACTCTCGCCGATATCCTCGCACGAGACCCGCCTCCGCTCCCCCACGAAGCGCAATACAAGCATCCGGTTTGGCTGGCTATCGGTCCCGCCAACAAGGGTTTTGCGATGCTTCAAAACAGCGGATGGAGCGAGGGCGAGCCGCTGGGCCCTGAATTTGCACGACGACCACCGATGCACAGAGACGCTACCCCGGAGGACATGATCAGGACCAACAGTGAAACCAAACTGCGACCGCTGATTAAGGAGGAGGCTATCGATATGTTGATTCAAATGCAGAATGGGGCCGCCGAGCGAGAGATTATAGATCTGACAATGTCAGATTCCGAATCGTCGGAAGAATCCGATGCAGGGGAGGATGACACGCCAGCGGCGACCAATGCTCGCGCAGAGGGGTCGCGCACGGCACTCATTACTCCGATAGCGACTGTCCTCAAGTCGGACCGCCTCGGTATCGGACTCAAGGCGAAGACTGTCGGCCCACACAGAGCCTCTCAGAAACGCATAACCCACAACGCGGCCGCGACCGTGGCCCATATCAAGGCAGCGGAGGAGCTCAGGCAGCAGAAGAAGCAGAACGGACGCGGACACCGGGGTTTCGCGCGGCGTCGAAAGCTTGAGGAGGCCAATCGGAAGGCGCTGCTGGCATACATGAACCAAGGATAGCCATCGACACGAGGTGTGCACAAATCCGATCTATTTACAAAATACATCCGCTCATCAGAATAAAAGTTACACAAAATAAGGAAAAAAAAGTGGGCGCGAGTCGAGGCCGATTATGGCATGGGCTCGCCCCAGACACCTTTTGCGCGCTCGCATTTAACCTCTGCAACGTACATTCGCAGCCATTGCACCATCTCTTTGCTGATCTGGGTGCACCGCGTCACATCGATAGCGCGGAGTCGAAGGGGCCCAAGAAACACGATGGGATGTGGTTTTCGAGGGGAGGGGTGGGATCGCGAACGCTCATGCGCAGCAGCTGCCGCGGATGCTGAGGTGATCGGGGGGTGGGAAGAGCGAAACGGCTGGACTCCCTGGAAGCGGGGGTACGCATGAGAGTTGGCGGGCAGTCGCGACTCTACAAACGTGCGCAGCGAGTCCCAGTCGAGCGATGTACAACCATCGAGGGTGAGCGACTCCAACTTGGGACAAGCCCAAGGTTGCGAAGATGAGAGGCCCTGCGGAAGGGGATCAGCTAGCTGGACAGACGAGTAGATAACAAATCCGCGCACTCGAAGGAGACCGGACGACGCGTCCTCGACATCCACCAGCTCAAGCCTGACCAAGGACGGAAGCCGACGCAAGAGGTTCACGAGCTTCAGTTCATTAAATAGAGACGATTCTATGCGAAGATGTCGCAGAGGAAGTCGGGTCAGGGCTTGGGTGTACACAAGTTGTAGAACCGGGGTGACGTTTTCGAGATAACACAATTCTAAGGATTCCAGATTCGGGAAAGTGAACTGGGCCATTAGCTGTTGCGTCAAAGCAATGCCCGCGTAGTAGAACGACGCCTTCTTGAGCCGGGGAAGATGGACGATCTTCGTCAGCACAGGAAATTCGAACTCCTCCGAGCTGGAGAAACACGGAGCGCAATCGACGTCGGACAGGTTGCGCAATGCGAGCTCCTCTAATTGAGGGCATTCGCGCAGGATTCCTGGTGAGGGAGGACTATTGAACGACCGCGACCGGGATGAGATGGAAAGGAATCGAACCGAGGAGGGTGTTCGTAGATGGTGTGTGGGTATTGAAATATCCGCCTAATTTCAATACGCGAAGTCGGGACACGAGCTGTAGGTTCCACCCGAAGTTGAAGGACGTCAGGGAGCACGAGCGCAGGCGCGGGGTGCGGCCATTGAACAGTGGTAAAGGCGCCACCGAGTAGTTGTCGTCCTGCATGGCATGGTATATGCGAATGGACAAGACCTCGAGCAGGGGAGCGTCTTCTTGACAGCGTAATAACACCGCGTGGGCCTGAGGTCGATTCGGGACGCTAAGGCGGAACGACTTGATGCGCCACAGCGCCGGGCGAAAGAGATCCATCGCGTGAACGACTTGCTCGGTGACGCTCGATGTGTATTCCGTCCGCGGCCCAAAATTGATCGATATGTCGAGCGGGCAAGATTTTGAGCGCCCTAGTTTACAGCGAGCCTTCTCGAGCGAGTGGTGGGGGCTCACGGCAATCTTTGCCCACAGCAGTGGCGTACTGAGCGCGACTTCTAGCCAGTATCGACTGAAACAGACACGTGAGCACGTCGCGACGGATTTTCGACTAGATTTCGGCCACTTACCACACGAGCATCAGCGCTGGAAGCATCACGGTCATGTCCTCTTCGTCCGTACTCTCGGAATTGTCGTCTTCCTTGTCCCCCAAAACCCCAATAATAAAAATCGACGCCAACAGCTCGCTCGGGAGACGCAGAACGGGAGACTGGAGCCGCACAGCCTGTTCCAGGCGCGACTCTAGATCACGGCGCTGGCTCATTAAGGACGCCATTTTGGAATCAAGTGAATGTATTGCCTCTCGCAGACGCGGTATCAACACATTTCCAGGCGCCCGGGGACGAAAGAGATCATCCACAGCCTTGAGCGCCGCAGGCGATATTGCAGAGGGAATAGGGCAAGTTCGGGCCGGTTCTCTGCGTGGGGGGTAAGCGCTCGGAGGGGCGCGCAGAGGATAAGTGGACATCGGATGACGTCCGAAGTCTTCCTTGGCTGGCCTAAATATCGACGCACGCCGCTAGGTCGATATGGGGTTAGAGCCCACAAACGGCCTCGAGGTACTGTTAAATGCATTTCATTTGAATCGATTGTTTCGGAGGCGTACCTTTGCGGAGAAAGGACGGTTCGCTGGCGGTATAATAGACGTGGGTGCGTCGCGGGTGTGCGCCGGCTCTGCACGAGGCGGGGACGGGGGGGATGGGTGCGCATGTCCCTTTTTACGGCTTGCATACGAGGGGTGATGGTGACCTGCATCGTGGGACTGAAGAACGGGCATCCAATCCTCGTGTTCGGGAACGAGGCAAGCGAGCCCTCAGTCTGGTGTGATCGGCCCAAAGGATCGGCTTAACTTTGCGCATGTTTTTTTCGGCGGGCAGATTCGATTCTATGCTATCTGAGTTCGGACATTTAACTAATTCGACGAAGAAGGCCCGGCAGCTTGGCGGTAGTAGAAATACTGGCCGAGAGCCTCAAATGGAACTAATTCGACGAAGAAGGTCCGGCAGCTTGACGGTAGTAGAAAAACTGCCCGAGAACCTTAAATGGAAACACACACTCTATAAGCCGAACTTTCGAATGGACGGCCTGGACTTACGATTAGATCCAGGAAAACGGTTAACGCACTCCCGGCGAGCCAGCTCGCGTTTGTGACGAGGTAGTCTCTCTCCATGCTCTTAGCAAGGATTGACAACGAGTAGGTCAAATTGCCAACGATAGCAAAGAAGAACAGCGCTGGCGATAATCCTTCGCATCGTGTCTCAACGTTTTTCGCTGGGAAAGAGAAGGCTTCAGCGACAACTGTGCGATGGGGTTTGTTGCTTACCGATCTGAGGGAGTCTTGACCCCAGCTGGTTTGGATAAAATGAATAAATCTGTCAAGGTTTCGGAAGAACTTGTGAAAAACCCACGTAAAGCACGGCACTCGACCATCCAAGAATTTGGACCGTCCACCGAATCGTGGCACTCGGATGTTTTGGAGGTGCTTCTGTTTTGTCCGTGTTGCTGCTTATCCACCACGCCAGAATGCCAGTGATAATCACGAAAACGAGAGCCCCTGCGTATCTGAGGATCACCACCACCGCTGAAACTTTACTCTGGGAGGTTTCGGCATCGTTATCCCCGAGCAGCAAGGGCGTTTCCTCGTGAGGCGTCGGCCGCCCCGAGCGTCCTCGTTTCCACCGGTAGAAATATATTTGGAACATCAGGGTGATGTCGCATAGTGAGTACTGATGAATTAACCAGTTGATGCGCTCGCGGCGAGGAGATGTTGATGCGCACGACTCACATAAACGGCAATGAGGATAATCGTGGGCAGCAGGCCAGCAAGTGCCGCCCCAATCAAATTGCAGAGGTCTCCAGACAGCCTAGAGATGTCAATCAAACCGCACAATGAGCCACAAAAACTTACCACACGATAACGAATAACACACTCAGTCCGTCCCCGGATTGGCGAGCTGCCCAATTGAGATCCGGTATTACGCGACGAGAACATGGGGCGTACAATAATTCTTGTATATTTGAGGAGAATATACCACAATCCTATGGGCGAAGGTGAGATTTCCATTGCGCAGGATTTCCTCCCGACTGACCAACATGCAATTGAAACCTAAGAAGAGCGAGTTAGCTACCATGACTCGGGAACGTTTCCAGGATATAATTGACCCAACCGAGCTAAAATTGAATATTTAGCTACGTCGTTTTGAGCGCTGAGGAGGAGAATGACCATGCTACTGAAGTCGGCGTCCTCTGCGAGTATCATGACGAATGGCAATGGCAGAGTACAGTCGGTATGAAGAGAAGAACTTGACGGCGGAAGACTCGCCGGCTTCGGATCAATTCACCGACGCGCGCGTGACCTGACAAATTCGTGCCGACTCTTTCCTGTTGCGCGTACATCCGAATCGACATGGACGGCCAAGAAGCAATGCGCAAGCTGGCGAACCAGCTGAGGAACGCAGGCCGCGGCGGGGGCCCTAGCAGGGGCTTTTTCACCGCCTCTGGCGCCTTAATTGCCCTGGCCGCTGGCGGTGTTGCTCTGAATGCAAGCTTGTTCAATGGTATGCAATAGCCTTGCGCGCAGGAGACAGTTGTTGACGGGGAACGACAGTGGATGGTGGGCACCGTGCCATTAAATACACACGGTGCGTTCTTGCTCCTCTCGTTAGGTCGGCCAAACTCAAAAAGCTCGCAGGTTACATGGCGTGAAAGAAGATGTTTACAACGAGGGCACGCACATAAATGTTGCTTTTCATCTGGATTTCGCATTCAGCATCACTCAAACAGGTCCTCTAGATTCCTTGGTTCGAGACACCCATTATCTTCGACATTCGTGCCAAGCCCCGGAATATCGCCAGTCTTACGGGAACAAAAGGTAGCTAAATCAGCAACACAAGTCCACGAACCCGTCAACCTAAAAATACCAGACTTACAGATGGTCAACATTACCTGCCGTGTGCTGTCCCGGCCGTCGACTCAGGCGTTACCAACAATTTACCGCGAGTTGGGGCAAGACTACGACGAGAGGGTGCTCCCGTCGATAGTCAACGAGGTGTTGAAAAGCGTAGTTGCGCAGTTCAATGCCAGTCAGCTCATTACGCAGCGTGAAATGGTGCGCAGACTTGCCGCTCGTGGACGGCCTGATCAATAATAATTCTGGTCTTAGGTGTCGCGGTTGGTTAGAGAACATCTAACCACTCGCGCCTTGCGTTTCAATCTTGTGCTCGACGACGTCTCGATCACCCACGTCGCC
Organism: Mycena rosella; assembly: GCA_029378255.1. Lineage (NCBI taxonomy): Eukaryota > Fungi > Basidiomycota > Agaricomycetes > Agaricales > Mycenaceae > Mycena > Mycena rosella. Next base: position 10,857 of record JARKIE010000996.1, read on the forward strand.
TTTTCGCCGGAATTCACGCACGCAGTAGAAGCAAAACAGGTTGGTCGGCCAACTACTTGTGCGAACCCAATCTCATCAACTTCATTCAGGTTGCCCAACAAACCGCCCTCCGCGCGGCTTTCTTGGTCGATCAGGCCGTCCAAGAGAAACTTGTGATTCCTCTTCTAACCCGCGTTTCGGACATTCTGATCGGTGCTTTTTTAGTCCATCATCGTGCGCGCCCAGGGTGAGGCCAAAAGTGCAGAGCTCATCGGAGAGTCGATGCGCACGAACAAGGGTTTCCTTGAGCTGCGTCGGCTGGAGGCTGCAAGAGAGATTGCGAACCTGCTTTCAAACTCTGGAAACAAGGTGATGCTCGACTCGGCAAGTCTGCTGCTCAATGGTGTGTTTGACCGTCGTGCAATTCAACTTGAAATTAATATATTTTGATCATAGTCGCGGGTAATGATGCGAAGGAGATCCTCAAAGTCGGAAAATAAATACTGGTCAGACGCTGAGGAGAGTGTATAGCCTACAATATTATTACACCCCAAACTGAGCGATGAGATCCCTGCGTAGAGATCACGAACGTCACGCATCACGCGCGCGCGTGACGATCGCGTCCAACTCTTTCCCGACCAAATCATAATGCCAGCCCGCCAGAAAGGGCCTGCGGCGCGCAAACGCAAAAGAAGTCCCTCCAGAGAATCCGAAGATCAATCGGATAGCGTTTCATCTCCCACCGGGAAGAAAAAGGTTAGATGGGAAGGCAAGCCCAGTGCAGTAACGACGGCGGAGGAGACTACGGGTACAGAGAGTGATTCGGAGGAGCCTGCTGCCTCCGATACGGTGCGTCTCAGGAAATCCTACCTTTCGCCTTCTCACAGCTTGATTAGATATGTCTTGCAGCGTATTGCCAGCAGTACGAACTGCATCTTCAGCTTGATTGCACAATATTTGATCTTTTCTAGCGGTCGTGTTGGATTTGCGTATTACAATCCCATCGAGTGCATGATATATGTGCTTGAGGATACCCAAGAAACGGCGCATTTCGAGCTAACAACCATACGTCAGTATATATTTCTTCTCTGGCCTCTTATTCTTCTGACTTGCACTTAGTATTGGAGCAAGCCAGTCCCGACGTTCTCCTGACCAGCTCGCGATCGGATGACGAGTTCATGGATGTTGCGCGCGCACACAGTAAGCTTGCATTCGATCAAAGTGGCGCGCATATGTTCACCTCTTGTTTAGTGGATTCTTCTGGAGGTGTGTTCCAGATTAGGCCACACAAAGACTTCGCCGCCTCCAAGGGTCGGGAGCGCCTTCTCTCTCTCAGACTCCTCTCCGAGCTCCCGCAGGACGACAGCGACCTTCCGGCCTCTTCCGATATCGTTTCGACGTCTTCAAACTCAGATACTCGAAATGCGTACGACTTTATGAGGCGAAGGCGTGAAGTAAACGGCGGCGATCCTACCGTTAAACGGTGGAATGCGTCTATAAGACTATCGAACTTCACATCCGTAGAGTCCTCGCCTCTTTGTGTAAGGCGCGTTTGTTCTGGTAGCCCAACAGTATTGACCATCCCACAGATTGCTTCAATCGGCGTATTGTTGGACCATCTTGTTCGTGAACGGGCAGTGAGCGATCTGGAAGATGAGGGCATTTCTGGGCTGCAGGTCCGAGACATCGAGGCCCTCTCATTGTCAGAACCTTTTTCTTCGTTGTTTCATTTCCGAATTCATATTGTTTCAAGGGACCATGTGATGCAAATAAATGCCGATGCCTTATCGTAAGTCGTTTGACCATCGACGCGTATAGCCCTCACTCTTGATAGCTCGCTCCAGATATTCGAAAACGAAAGTCATGCCTCGGTTCACTCAGACAAGACCAAAGAGGGGCTATCTCTATTTGGTACATGTCGTGTACGATCAAGTAGTTTTTGCTAATACCCGCACAGGGATCCTGAACAGTACTAAAACGACCCTCGGACGTGCTCTCCTGCGTACCTGGCTTCTCAGACCGTCGCTGTCCCTCCCTGTTATCAAGGCACGCCATGACGCTGTCGCGTGTTTCATGTCTTCAGAGAACATGGTCCCTGCCCACGCTATGCATGGTCATCTCAAGGGCATAAAAAACGTGCCCCGGATTCTCGAAATCATGCGGTCTGGCAAAGCGAAGATGTCGGACTGGCAGGGCCTCGTGAAGGTTTGCTGTGCCACCATCCGGGTTGCAGCTCGTACTTAATTCCACCCGATAGTTCACCTTCCATTCGGCCATGCTCCGAGATAACCTCACGGAATTACACCAAGCGGCAGGCGTGGAAATTGTCAAAAAGGTGCGGCCGCATTGTGATACCGGCTATAGTGCTGATCGGGAAGGAACAACCTCAAGCTCATCGCGGCTTTAGATATCGCGAGTTTTCGAGATGTTGGGAATAGAATAAACGAAATCGTAACGTCCGATCATGTTCCACAGTGCCTCACTGTTCATTTCGTAAACACGTCTAGATCGACTGGGAGGAATCGGCTAATGCTGGCCGGGTGTGTGTTCGACCGAATATTGATGAGGAGCTGGACAATCGCAAGCATGTCTACCACGGGATCGATTCTGTTCTGGTGTGTTGCGTAGCGCAGTCGGAACCTCACTAAACGCGCCCACAGTCCAAGGTCGCAGAGCAGGTCTGCCAGACCGTTCCTCCAGATTACGCGTCAGCCTTGAATATAGTTTATTTTCCGCAACTTGGTGCGTAGTGTCGCAGGAGTACGGAACAACTCCTGAATCTAATCTAGGCTTCCTCATATGCATTCCAATGTTGGAGGAATGGAAGACCCCCGAAGGAATCAAGATCATTGATGGCTGGAGTTTCCAAGTGCGCCCACTTCCTTGGGATTCCTTGACAGCTGGCTTACACTTGGTGATCTAGTTTTCATCCGAGTATGTTCTAAAATGGTTCTCGCAAACTCCTAACGTCTCGCAGATCCCATGTGTATTTCAAGTCGCAGGAGATGACAGGCTCGTACGCTCTGCATTGCTTCTCCCTGCACTGACCATATCCCAGACATGGACGTCCATATCGGCGATCTCCACCCATCAATCGTCGATAGAGAAATCGAGATCGTACAAGAGCTGCTCGAAGAAATCGTGGTGCATTTCGAGGCCATGGCCGCCGCGTGTGACACCTGCGCCGAGCTCGATTGCCTGCTATCCTATGCTGAGGCCTCGCGAGCTTTCGACTATCGGCGGCCGGAGATGGTAGACGACAACATTATCGACATCAAGCAGGGCCGGTACGTCTGCGCGCAATCCTCGTTGACGAACATGCGCGTAATTGCGCGCTAGGCACCCACTGCAGGAACAAGTCGTTGATACATTCGTTCCCAACGACGCGCACCTTGCAGGGGGTTCTGGAAACCGCTCGGTGGTGGTCGGCGACGAGTCGACCAACGAGGCGGAAGAGTGGAACAGTGTGGTGCTCTGCACAGGTGCGAACGCGTGCGGAAAGGTACTTATGCGACCCTTCTGGTTTCTCATGTTAACGAGCTTCTATCCAGAGCGTGTATCTCAAGCAGGTTTGTGGATCCTCAGGTCGCCGCCAAGCCAATCTAACGCGCGCTTTCTTTTTTAGGTTGCTCTGATCCAGTATATGGCGCAGGTACGAGTCTCATTCCCTCTCTGTCCCCATGGTATACCTTCTTTCCCAGATCGGATGGTAATGTTCAAAGGGATGAGCTTGTTTTGTTTTTGACTCACAAGCCCCAGTTTCGTGCCCGCCGAGGCTGCAACGCTCGGAGTAGTGGACAAGAGTACTCGTTTTGCTGATGTTATCTGCGTGCCTCTCGATTGACGACCTCGCGACAGTTTTCACGCGCATCTCAACGAGGGAATCGGTCTCGAAAGTCCAATCGGCGTTTATGATTGATCTCAACCAAGTGTCCCTGGCTCTCCGCAACTCGACCGCGCGCTCTCTGGTGCTTCTAGACGAATTCGGCAAGGGGACTCTCTCTACAGGCTCGTACGCTTTCTTCTGGGTTCTCGTTCCTGCTGCCAAGTTCCGATTGTGACTCTTAACGTGCTCTCGTACTTACTCTCTCGCGGCCACCCTCAGATGGCGCGGGCCTGTTCTGCGGCGTCCTCAAGCACCTCCTCAACCGCGGGCCGAACTGCCCCAAGGTCCTCGCCGCGACCCACTTCCACGACGTGTTCAAGGAGGATCTGCTCGACCCGGACGCGGTGCCGATCACGTTCCTCCACATGCAGGTCATGTTCACCTCGAGCAGCGGGCACATCCTCGACGCCGCCTCGCCGCAGCACCTTGCCAAGCCCACCCTCGAGCCGCCGCCGACAGGCGCGTGGGGCCCGGCGAGAAGATCACGTATCTCTACCGGCAAGCACCCCAAACGCGTTCTACGCACCCTCATGCTTATTCGGGCTTTCTGTCGTGTGTTTCTTATTTATAGCGTCGCGGAAGGCCTGTCCCTCGACTCGCACGCCGCTAAATGCGCCGAGATCTTCGGCGTGCCGGCGCGCATCGTGCAGCGCGCGCAGCACGTTAGGTGCGTCTACGATTTCGCGGTTCGTCAGCTGAACGGAGAGTTCCATAGCCAGTTGATTCGGCGCACGAACTCGGGCGCTGCTGGACGAGGAGATGACGGACAAGGAGCGCGCGGATCTGGAGGATGCCGAGGCCGTTTGTCGCCGGTTCTTGCAGTGGAATCTGGAGGGCGATGGGGGCGGGAACGTCAAGGTACGGCTGGCGGAGGTGCTTGGGAGGAAGGACGAGGACGACGCTCCAGAAGAATGAATAATTGCAGTCTCGCGTGCTTTTCTAAAATAAATAATTGACCGTCCGTTGTGTAGTGTACTGATCGAGGAAGTATTACATATTGTATTCGTATTCAATCCTCCTTGTGGATTTCGAGGCCCGGCGGCGCACCCAGAGCTGGTCGGGACAAATGAGCTGTCGGAAACCAAACGGGCAATAGGAGGCGCGTACCTTTTTTGATCTCGCCGTACATAAGGAACTGCGAGGAGACGAGCCCCGCTGTCATGATCATCCTTGGCCCCAAGCCCGCGAAAAGGCCCCTAAAACCTGCTTCGCGGGCCAGGGTGATCAGTCTGTACGACATTGATCCGCTGGGACCGTGGCCCTTGTTTATCTGGCTCAGGAGCGTGTCCGCAGGCTGAAATGTGGATGAGTACCGCAACCAGAATAAATGCAAATGACACCGACGTGGCTGAGAATGGCGGCCGCGAACCCAGCGGTGATTCCGCTTCCGAGAGAGATACCGAACTTGGACGTCGCGGAGAGATTTCGTTTGGTTTCTTCGGACATGGAGCGGAACACGAGTTCGTGGCAGAATTCGTTGACAGTGAATTGACCTAGTAACGGCAAAGGCGGTTAGCGCCAACACCGTGCAAGACTCTAAGCTGCTTTCCGATCGCGTAGGGAATCTGCCTTTCAATATTGTGAGGACGTGGACGTTGGTATTGCTCCTCGTACTTACTTGCAGAGGATGGGCAGGAATCCGGCGTACAGCTCGCGGATGCCGCCTTCGCGGGCCATGCGCGTGAAGCCGCTGACCAGCCCCGTTGCGTAACCACGCTCCGAGACAAGGCGTATACGAGTCGCCTCGAGGGGCGTGAGTATATATCCGCGAAAAACTCGGCGACGCTCGCAGCACCCAAGTAAATTGCGGTGCGATATTTTACAGCAGTATCCTGCATGACAGACGATTGAGAGGTTGTATTATGGCGAGAGAGAATCTGGCTACCTGGTCACCGGCAATCTGCACAAAAGTCTTTTTCCAATATCTGTACGGGTTCAGCTCTGCACTTGTGGTCCAACGTTAAACGAAAAAATCCATACTCGTAGCCGGCAAACTTTGCGCCTCCTTGAGCCAGATATCCCACAGCGGTCGGCCCAAAACCCGTCAACAGGGCCTTTGGTCCTTCCTTTGCAATTATAAAGCGGGTGCCGGACAGAATACCGAGGCCTTTGTATGCGGAGTCGATTTGTATGCGCGTCTTCACGACATCAATGGCTAAGGGGAGATTTAAACAATGATTCGAGTGCATAGACTGCACACGCACGCGTCATTGCACCATGGCTTATCCTGTGCGGACATGAGTTTATTTATCTGTGGCGGCGAACGAGCAGACGACGTACGTGCAACACAACGCTCCTGCAGCAAAGAACGAAGTGTAGTCGCGGAGGGAGAATTGAGGGACCTCAAAGGGGTGGTTTTTGTGTATCTTTCCAGAGGCCATGGTGGAATGAAGGTTGCCGCAGGTGGTTGAGTGTGAGACCGTTTAAATCAACTATCGGCCTCGCGCGGGGGTCACGGTAATATTGAGCAGTCGCTGACGTCATCGGCGATCAAATTGCGCCGCATCATGATCAACGCGATAAGGACCGCCACACCTGTCAACACCGTTTTAGGACAACAAGTCAACGCCAACTTGAACTCGGAGAATCCCTGATGACCAATGGGGTCCCCGACGGCGCCATCAGGTTTGCAAATACGAAGAGTGCATATCACCAAGTCGCGCTCACCGCTGTCGCTGTCCACCGGTCCTGAATTCAGAACGTCTTGAATGAATACGCAACCGACGTCTGTTCTGGCCGCCACAGCATTGAAATATTTGGCAGCCATCAAGTTGGTGGCTCCATGACTGTACTGCGATAAGCAGAGCTCATTGCCTGTCTCTTCCCCCACTGGCATGGTCTGTGCACTACGAAGGGTGCATTTCCGCAAGTCGTGTCAACACCTGGTCGAGTTTCAATCTACTGACATATTGATCAGGTCTAATTTTTCTCACGGCGCTGATTGCGTCCGTGGATCTAGTTTTTGTCAATGCCTCCGTCGACTTCCCTCAGTGTTTTGCAGACATTCGGAACGGCTCTCATGGGCCGACAGGCGGGACGAACAATCAAGGGATTCCTGTTCCCGACATAACCAAAGCCACGTCCATCACCTACGAGTTCTGCCTCCAAGCATGTGGCTCCGGTGGGGGCGCGTTCTCCTGGTCGGCGTTCAGCCAGCAGTTCTCTGCATGGCTTTTGCCCTGGCTCGCTTTGCTTTCCCAGTTCCCCTTCGGCAGCAGGTACAGATGGGACAACTTCATGTCCGTAATCCTCGCACTCGGCTCTCCGTGCCTTGCTGCGTACTCCCTATCGCTCACCGTGCTGAACGCCAAGTGGGTTGCGCGCCGATTCGCCAACATCGACTACCCCAACCGCCAGCATGCTGCGCTCATGCTCAGCAACCTTCAGCAGATTCCCCTCAAAGTCACAACGGAGGGTAGCCTTTTAGCCTCCCTGATTGTTTTGCCTGAGAACGACCCGTGGTGGAAGGAAGTTATGGAGCGGCTGGATTATGCTGACATTCATACTTGGACAATCGCAGGTGAGCTGCCAATCATTCTATTTCTCAACTATT
>JARKIE010000997.1:0-18270 GCA_029378255.1 Mycena rosella
GTATCTGGTATCTGGTACCTGGTGCACGGACAGCACCCCTTTTGTCGGTCGTTCCGTTCCTCGATCGAAGATACCGCCGTTTTGGCGGTGGTGCTCGAGCGGCGATGCGGCCCAGCGTCCCGACGCGCTTCCCCGTGCATGGATTTCTTCGTGCGGGCGCGCTACCGCCATTGAGGCCCCGGCGGGTCTCGGCCCGCACGCCGCCGGACTCCGCTACGATGACCTGGAGGCGGGACTCCGTGCTGCAATGCCGCCGCCCCCGCAGATAGGCGATCCCGCCGTCCGCCCGGCACGGCGGTGGTGCGCCTCGAGTCTCGCGCCGCTCTCCACGACGAGCTGTCGAGCAGGCAGCTCCGTGTCCCCGCTGCGACGCCGCCGCTCGCGCAGCAGATAGATGATATCGGCGGTGGTGCGCCTCGCATCATCGACGGCTGCGACGACCTGGAGTACTGCGATGGCGCGGAAAGTCGTCGCGCGCGGATCGAAGATCTTGCCGTTGTGGCCGCGGTGATTCGCCGAGTCTCGCCTCGCGCGCGCCTCCGCTGCTCCGCCACTCAATGTGCCTGCGTCTGCGGCTGCCCGTACCCGCACCCGCATACTCGCCCCGCATATTGACCCGACGCGTAGGGCGCTTACTGGGCGCGTATTGGGCGCTTATCGGGATAGCGTGGTGATGCGTCTCGCGCCGTCGACGCCCTCCGCGACCAGCTGCGCCTGGTGTACGCGGCCGCATTCCTTGCCCTTGTGCTCCATGTCCACATAATCGCCCCACATACTCGACTCCACGCTGATACGACTCGTAGGCGCTCTTATCGGGATCGCGCTGGGGATGCGCCTCGCGCCGTTGATGCCTTCCACGACGAGCTGCGCCTGCCGGAACCGGTGCATGCTCACCCGCGCCCGCACCCGCACCCGCACCCGTATACTCACGCCACGCCGATAGTAGATACAACAGGTACGGCGCTTAGTGGGCGCTTAGTGGGCGCTTATCGGATAGCGCGATGATGCGCCCAGCGTCCACGATGGCGACGGCGACGGGGGGGAACAGACGCGTTCGACGACAGCCCTCCGTGCAGCCTCGCTCTCCCCCGTCGAGCCGACGCGTCGTTATCGTCCGGGGAATCGCTGCGCGTTGGACGGCGGGAGGATGTAGGCCCACGCGCGGCGGGTCGATGTGGAAGGGTGGGATGGACCGCAGGTCGCCTCCCCCCTATTTTATATCTCCGTGCGTACTTTATGGTGCAACTGTCTTCGAACCGTGTATTTGTTTTGTACGTACATATGGTAAAGAAATTCCCTTTCACACACAAACCACGAGCATCCCCGCGACCAGTGAACCGAGCAGTCCACCGTGACTACGTCGCCAGTGAACCCAATCCACCCTCACTCCATATTATTGTGTCTACCGAGCTCTTTTGAGCCACAGCCGTACTCGACGCCCACACGGCATATTCCCCTATCTGCACTCGATTCTCATTCCACGCGTATACGACATTCCTGGGACCTTTCATCCATTTTCTACTTCACCCTTACACCCCATTTCCCGGACTTCCGACCCATACTTCTGTCTACCAGCCCCGAACTCCGTTCTGCGACATCGATCGATCGACTTGGGTGTCGGGAAGGGGAAGATAGATGGGAAACCGGCGCGCAAATATGACGGGGGAAATAGCGCGCAAAGAAGGCGGGGGCGGTGTGCGTGTGTCGGGGGCAGGTCGCAGGTTGCCTGCAGGAGGAGCTGCGCTGGGTACGGAAGGTGGGGGCATGTTGGTCGCTGGCACGTCTCGGTCCCGGGTGTCGGGTGAGGCAGGAAAGGTGGCGCGGGGACGGTGGGGTGTGCAAGTGACGGGGAGGCGTGGACGCGCGCGGCGGTGACTACGCTGGTCCTCGCTTCGTCTCACGCCCGTCCTCCCTCGCTCGCCCGCCGTATCGTATCGTTCCTCTTGCGTAAGCCCCGCGTCCGCGGCCCTCTGAAAATTGCTAGAAACTCGCAGACCGCGCTGGAAAAGCGCCTTTTAATGAGCATCACATTTCATGACAGGTTCGGGTTTTATTTCTGCTCCTCAGTGTCGAAAAAAGCTTTAATTTTTTTTTCGACCAGCCTCATGGCGCCGCAGTATGTAAGGCGCTCTTCGCTGGATCGCCTCTCTTCCCAAACCATCTTGCCCCCCTCTTAAAATCTACCACCTCAAAGTGAGCCCCCTTTCCCTCGTAGGTTACTCCTCTCATCTCTTGTGCTGCAGCAACATGCGAGGCTGTAATAGATCTGGGCTTCGCGCGCTGCCGAAGCGTGTGAGAAATATGCTGTCTAGCAGCAAGCAAATAAAATGGTTCAGAATCCCTATAGAAACAGCTAACGCTCACCGCTGATAGTACTCAAACAGCCCAATAGTAAGTGCGAAACTTTACTAGACACGAACGACGGAATATCACGTAGTTCTTAGGACTGCTTTGCTAAGAAATATGCCTGCTGTGCAAGGCAAAGACTGTAGCTCAGTGGTAATATCCTCAGTGGGAAAGCTAGCGCTTCAAGGCGATGATGTATTGCAGTGGTAAGATTTTAGATGTTCTTTACATGAGGAAGAGCTCAAGGGGGTCCCGTTTTGTGAATCAAGGAACCGGTCCCGTTTTTTGAAAATTTGGGGTCGGGAGGTGAACCAACCGACCACGTAATATCCCCATAAGGGAATTAATCACGTGTTTTACATCAGCGCGCCTCGTCTGAAAGGCAAAATTGTACTCAGCGTACACTGCGATGAAAATAGCCATGAAATCTCTTTACGATGATAAGCCACTCATAACAGGACAATGCAGAATTTTCTCCGGGGCTTTTATAGAATCAATTGACCAAGATAAGATATTATTCTATTACCGAGCGGCGAGCGCCAACCCGACGGTGCTTCGGTCGTCCAGCCCTAGTCGACAACTGTCCCGGAAGTGTCATTTTTTTGCTCGTGGGGGAGCTCATGGATGCCACAAGCAGAGAAGTCTGTGCCATTTTGACTTGGTGTACATTTGGACTCGGACGTGCATGTGATTTGAAGCTTACGAAGAAGACCTACTCTCAATTGCGGAAATTTTCACGGGCTGGGCTCGGATTGCGTCCAGTGTCAGTTTAGAGTGTTTTGGAGCAATATAGTAGCTCACAAGCATCCCCCAGAGTGGTTTCCACCCCGCCCAAAAAAGGTTCCCAGAAAAGAAAATTGGCCCCGCCGGGGCAACCAACCAACCGGCTACCGGATCGGGCATTCACGGAACGGCACCCCCTTGGAAGAGCTCCCTTTATATACGTAGAACTACTCTAAATATAGCTACTGACTCGAGTGGATTCGGGGAGCAGTGACTCCATGCCCGAGGCAATGACTCAGTGCCCGAGCAGTGCCCGAGGAAAATGCCCGAGCCTGTGGAACTGTCTCGGGCATCTCGGCGATGTTCGATAAATTTAGCTGTTCTTGCGCAACCGAGAGTTCATGGAGGGTAAATGACTCGAAATAAGCCAATATCCATCACAGAGGCTACAACGACGTCTCCGTCGTAAGCCTGTTCCATGTCGTGACGCTCCCCGCTATAACGCAGCTTCGTCTTCAGCGCGTCTTCTACGCCCTGATTCTGCTCGCTGTCTTGATCTTCCTCCGCGACCTCCTTGGGTAATCGCTCCAAACGCGTGTTGAAACGTAGTCGCGCAAAAAAAAACATGCGTCCCTGTACTATCAGAGACCAGGAACCCGGCCACCCTACGTAGTCAGCTATTTGATAATATAGCCATGTATACTTGACTTTCTTAAGAACTTGGGCTTGGAGCAGGAAGTACTCCGACGCTGGTCCATGTCAAAGTTGGAGGCAGATTGATGAGTTGATGAAGGCTGTGGCGCGTTTGATCCCGGGCCGAAGGGTGAGAACAACCCCGAGTGGCCGTCCCTCTCATTTCTCCACCAATTCTTTGTCCATCCACGACTTTTTGGGGTCGCTCTGTTCGTCTCCTTCTGGGAGACCATCTGAGTCATTAGTATCCTTGAAAAATAGTAATCCAGCTGTCCAGGGCTCCCGACGAGAATTGCAACCAGATATCAATAGGCAATCTTGCTGCTCGCACACCACACGACCTGCACACCCTGCGGGTCAGAAATTTGGCAGGGGCGATGGGGATGTCTAATTCTAATGTTCGAGCAGTATGTAAATATTATGCGTCTTTTATTCCTCTCTTAGTGTCATTCAATATTTCAAACCAGCTCATTTTTGTCGTCTGCAAATCAAGATTTTTTGGAGGAGTTCTCGGCACCCAGGCAATGATGTTTCGGTCCAAATATGTCTTTAACCTTCACATGAAGATAGCCCCACCTTATCTTGGCCCACCGTGGTCTCTGCCTTCCACCTACGGCACTATTTGTTCACGACCCTGATCCTGCCTACGTAAGTGGCGTGCGGAAACAAATATTCATTTTGCCCCCATACCTCGGATGTCCGATGTACCTGTATCTAGTAGTTCCCTTGCATGTCTTACTCCTACCCAGGTACACCGGGACCTCCAACACGACCTGGAATGGAGGATTTAGCCGGGTGGCCGGCTACTTGGTTTTGGCCTATTTTGGGATGCCGCTAGGAAAAAATGCAGTAAATACCGTCCGAATAGCGAACCCACTTCTTGGCATTGGTTCTGATTAGCGCCGCATACAGCGAGGTCCGCAAAGTTTAGTTAATGAATTTTCGCGTAGGATGGCTTCCTACGCGCAGAACTGAGAACTTCGGCGGGGTTGAATTCTGCAAGAGTTTATTGGTTTAGTTAACAAATTTTCGCGTAGGAAGGCTTCCTACGCCGCAGAACTGACAGCTTCGGCATGGTTGAATTCTGCAAGATTTCCTCGTCCCAAACTCGCCTTAGCTATAGACGCTTCCGAGCTTCGGCATACTGTCGGCATGTTTATGACTGCGCCGCTTGGCCACCCGGCGCCTTGATCGGCTCGTGTCTGAATTGATCGCGCATCGGGACGACTAGCGCACGCATTTTGCAAGTTCATATTCTAGCAAGTGGACAAGTGTCAAGCGATCTGTATCGCCAGGCTGATAAGCAATCTGGGGCAAGTTTGGAGGATTTCGATCCCCTGAACTCTCTGTCCTACATGTTCTGGAAAAAATAAGCATTCGAGTTGCGTTCGAGTGCAGGATACAATGGGACCCGGGATTGAGGGTAAAAATTTGAACATTTATACCGCGGGCTCATGAATGATGAAGTGCACCCTCTGATGACAGGTCAGCTTAAAAAACAGCCAGGGGTGCAAACGGATCCGGAACGGCCTGCGGTTCAACATGTCCACGAATTCGCTACCGGTATCCGCAGCCCGATGAATTTTTGACAGACGTGTAGCCAAATTAGTAGGCAATGAGCACTGAGGATTATCAGTCGGACAAGCCTCCGACAACTTGAAGGGAAAAACTGACATATTGGAAAAACCCGGACATCAGCGCATGCTCTCCCTCGGTGCAACCTTTGATTATTTCGTAACACAGCTTATCGGCGTCCCTGCGACGTCCTGGAGCGCGATTTCACTGCAAAATTGTTGATCTGCAGAGTTTTGAACACGAGATTCGATACTGGGACACAACTGGATAGGCCCGAGATCCTTGAGGTTTCGGGTCCAGCGGACAGCTGGAGACATTACATGGGAACCCCCGAAGAACCTCGAGGAAGTGATTCATCTAGACGAATACCTCGAACTCCATGGGGTCACACGCTGGCAAGATCTGCCAAGCACATGAAGAAGTTGATCGCATCAGTCGGACCGATATCCGATAAAACTTGTTCTCTCCACTAGAAAATGGAGTGCACCCACAATTGGGTTTCAAATACTCTCTGCTCATACTCTTACCCCATGGCCGATGGGGACAGCGATATGGCAACACTGTTCAATGACAACAAAAACTGGATCGAAGACCGCTACAACCCCAACGAGCACCACCAGCGTGAGGATACAGGCTACTGGGTGGGTGACGCCTGTGCGCCGACTTGGGTTGCAGCTCGGCGGAGCCCCCTGAACACACCCCCCACCTTTCCGGGGGTTTTCCAACAGGCGTTGATATGACAGGTATCGTACCAGCCGTGGATCACACATTTTTGCGAGTTCTACAGGAGTTCGAGAACACATACGAACTTCGAGAACCTCCTGTTCGGTGATATACAGTTAGAGTTAGAGTGAGCTCCGAGCTGCTGGCTGTGTATCAATGATGCGAGAGGGAAATAACTGGTACTGTGGAGTTGTATATGCTTGGTTCTTACCAAAGGGGAATTGGTATAATGGTCCTAGAAGTATTACATGTGGGCCGTCAGATCCAGTTCATAACCTATACATAGGGGCGAGCTGTACTGCAAAGCTAGATACCATACCAAGGAGATATAACTATAAAACACCTTGACACCCAATTGCGAGTGGTATTACACCAGGTGGCTGGGCAGAACCCATTTCGAGAACTATACATAGGCCTGCATCGGCAGAGACCTACGGACCCATGAGCGTTCGAGAACTCTAAACCAGTTCGAGAACCAGCTGAAACCGATCGAGAAGTGTGACACGGACTTTTCCGAGACGCTCTAGACTCCAGTAGATCACACGTGATCAGTCGTGTCGCGTTCGAGACACCAAACAAGTCCAAGCCTGATGGTCTTGATGGCCGATGACCCCCGGAGCTCAAACTCTAGACACATAGGCTCCGGCTGAGATTCCGCTCTTACGAGAGGAGACAAGACACACAAAAGGGACTTACCAACCAAGCCGGTCCAAGCCGAGGGTTCGAGAACACTCTAGGCTATTCAAATATACCGGATTGGGTTCGAGGACCAGTTCTCAAAACCGATCACACTCCAAAAGCAGGTTGGCCAGGCATCCATCCATGTGGACCCGCCAATCTTGCATATGGCCAAGCCAAAGATACCCAATATTTTCTGTTGTAGATCACATTTTACTCATTTCCTCTTATTTCTGTTTATTCATATCTGTCATGTCATGTAGTTCGAGAAGTAGTATAAAAGACCATTGAGAACACACAGGTCTGCAGCTCATTCATGCCTGGCTTTGCCTAGACGATTGTTGAAGCTCTGCAAGTCAATAGGCCTTGTGTTCTCAGTATCCTATCGCGGAGATTTGTTTATAAAGCATTTCTTTTGTGTAGATTCTTTAACAGAGAAAGTTCTTGTTGGCTACATTAGCTTTAAGGTCATCTAAGCTACAGACTATGGTTCAGTGAAGGCCCATTGCAGCTTTCTGGTTATACCACTGTTGTTCAGCGAAGTCCCATTGCAATAGTCCCTTGTCCCATAGCTATCTCGTGGAGGGTCACGGTAGTTCAATCACCTCGATCAAGTAGGCCTCGTTGAGAACCTGAAAGGATCTCTGATAAGCACCAGAGTCGGTCAGGGAGTTGCACGTAGGCATAAACGTGGCCTGTTGTCTGTAACGTACCCTTTGGATGATCACAACAAACAATCCGAGTTGTCCCACATACTTGTTGCTCGAGAGCTTCTGCAAACTCTATAACCCCGTTGTCCTCGTATTCGAGAACAATTTACGTTTGGTAGTCGGAAACTACTGTTGGTCTCTTGAAGTTCAAGAAGACATCCTCGAACGATCTTGACAACTTTCTCGAGAAAGTTCAATCTTACCTGTATACTGCAGGGTGACCTGAACTCAATTATAAGCACTTCGTATTGGTTGTGTGTGTTGTGTGTGTTGTGTGTTGGTTGTTGGTTTTGGTGTTCATGCCTTAGATCTCAGTCTTTGCACATTTCAGCCCATACTTAGGTGCACCGTTTCAGCGCGGCAGTACCGCTGCGGCTGCAAAACCAGAGAACTCTGGATACAACCCAGACCACAACACTCGTTCTACTATGAGCACCAGCTACTCAGATCGCTACCACGACCCGCCCGAATACCGCGATGAAAGCCAACACCATTGTGGTCCCGTTGGACAGGACAGATTCCGCGACAAGCCATACTGGTCGCTTTGCTCCCAGTGCTACGACCCACGCAACACACACCCTGACTATCACGATTGGGATGTGCTGGACCGCGACCGCTTTGCGGAACGTGAAAGAGAGAATTTTCGCCGTCACTGGCTGAGCACCTTCAATATGCCACCACTGTGCATGGACGACCGCAGAGCCCCTGTGGAAAACAACCCCCCTCCAGACGCACGCAAAGCACTGCGCAGCCCGGACGGCCACCCTATGATGCCACGCATTGTCGCCAAATGCGGAGAGGACTTCGAGGGTGACGAAGACCCCCCTTCGGACGACGGCTACCTGAAACGCGAGGAGGAACGACTCCTCCGCGCCGCCGTTACTCGCAGCAAGGCCCACAAGAAGGGTGTTGCGGACCCACCCGCAGTTATCTGAGCATGTACTGACCACCTCAGATTGTGGTGTCTCCGCGACATTGCCAGTATCGCGCAGGCCATCAACCTCTGCGAATTTCTGGACACCGGCGAAGAATCCGCCTACGAGAAATTCGTATTCATGATACAGAATCTCGCCGCCGTTCCGACGGATTTCTGCACGGAGGGCGAGGCGTACGTCATGAAGCACCAGCAGCAGCTTGAATGCAACTGGTGGATCAAGACACGAGGTGCCCCTAGGCAGTCGCGCATGGAACGACTCCGCACTGGCAACGGATCTAACGCCCTGCGCACCAACACCGCAGCCGGGTCCTTGCGCCGTCCTTGCACCGTCCGCACACCAAAGATGTCATCATGACCGACGCCTGTAGCTTCCCCCCAGCCGTGCCTGGATTGTCGTTTGAGAGTACGGTCCCACTATCCCCCATCCGCAGCACGCCTGAGACAGTTACCCCCGACATTAAGCATCGGGGATATCTTGGCCACTTGCCACCCAACCCGGACGATGTCACCCCGTTGTCCTCTGTGACCTGCGACTTCCGTGCCTGGCACGGTTTACCCAACATGCTTGTCACCGCTGCTGAGGTTGTCCACCACTACCTCACAGTGTTCACAGCGTGGATAGCCAGAGCACAGCCTCGCCAGAGATAGACGACGGCATTCAGCTAGTTAGCCGAGCCACATGTGGCTAGCTCCAGACAGCTGGCTGGCCACAGCTCCCTACACCTCTGTCCCGCTACTACCTGGCTAGCTGCAGCTAGCTTGTGCTGCCGCTTCTTAACTTCCATAGCCAGTCTCCCCGCTTGATCCAATTGTGCCCAGACAAGGCAAGGAGGGATCGGGACAAGATCGGCAGAGAAAGCCTAATTGTGATAATTTTGGAAGAAGCCCGGCGGCACAACGGCAGCGACCGCGGGGTGGCATTACATAAGTTCAGTACTTCTATAAGATATGGGCATGCACGAACTATCCTGCAGCTACGGCGGCAGGGTGCTGGCAGGATGGAGAGGCCGGCTACCCAGGGTGCAGCTATGTCGGCAGGCCGCGGGCTCACAACACCTAATCAGGGTGTGGCTAGGTGCCCCTGGTTACCGGCATAGCCGCGGCTGGCCTATAGATAGCCACGGCTCACAACTGCTAGCCGAAGGCTGGGCTAGTAGGCCGCTGAATGCAGTGCTTGTTTACCGATCCGCTCACCTGGCACGCCAGCATACGCAACATGCTCGGCAACTGCCCTCGGATAAGCGGGGACTCCGCCCACATGGACGATGTGCTATCATTCCAGACCGTGATTGCGCTGGGACCGTTTGACCATCAGCAGTTTGCGCACCAGTGGTGGCTCTTCTACGAGACCTTCATTCTTATGTTCTCCATCCCCGGACTCTTCGACCATATTGTACGCATTGGCGGCTACGAATGGGCCAACCTCCCATGCACCACTATCCGTATTTGACGGACAACAGCACCATGCCCTCGGTCGCTGAATGGGTTGCACAGCACGGCATCGACGACGCGGCCATCCGGCGCATCGAGGTGTTCGCCCGTGCGCACCGTAACACCCGCAATAACATTGCCAACCTTAACAATGTTGGATGGGCCAACAAGCCCCGCTCAGTTGCCAGCACCATGACAGTGGACCGATCCTCCATTCCACAGTGGCATAACCTGCAGCACGCTCCCCTATGCCCTTTGGGCACTAGCCACCCCGGAACAAGGAAACCCCCGCCGATGCGGGACACTGGGATTGCGGGCTCCATACACGCCCCAGAAATGGAAGGCGAGCCCGCGACACCCCCTGTGTCCCTTGCACCCGAGACGAAGGAATTGTCTAGGTCAGGTGAACCTCACCCGAGTCCGCCTCCGGAGAGCGAGGGCAGTGTTTCACTGGGCGACAAGTAGCTGCTGCTTCACGCAGCAGTTAGTCATCGCGAGCTCCCAGGTCATGCTACACATGCTCACCGGTGGATCGCGCGCCACATAATTATCATTTTTCATCAAAACGGACCGTCACTCATTACATAAAAATTGTGTGCTTTGCAATAAATTTTCTTTCGTACTTGTGCAAACAAGGCTTGTGAAAACAAGAGTCTTTTATTACTATCACACTTCACGGCTTCGTCCTAAGGGGGGAGAGTGTAAGACAGTAGAGTAGATGCACCAGCATCTACCCTGATCTTATTACATATCCATCAGTCACAGTATGCACATATTTGTAACCATAGTATATATAGCTAGTTGGTCACGAGGCGATGGGTATATTTTAACCCATCACCTCGTAGGCCACAGCTCGACTCTATTCAATATAGAACTTGGGCCAGCTTACTTCAGGTGCCCTAAAGACCCCCTAAAAGCTCACTTACACCTATGACGGTCTGCCGGATTTTCAGCTCATTGCAATAATCTCATGAGTTGGCCGAGTGCCTCTTAATTAACTGGATTTCGCGGCACAATACAAAGGTATTTATATTTTGGTCCGCGCCGATGTACAACAATAACTAATGTCAATTTTTTAGTAGGTCGGTGAAACGGTGCAGTGGCGTGCAGCCGTGGAATCCAATGTTGGGAAAGTAAGACTATAAGTCTTGACTTGATCAATACCAAACCCCACAACCAACAACTCCTCTACTCTAACATATTTGTGTTCAGGGAAGTAGGCCACGTACCGACCTTTAATATCAAAGTGGGACAACACACCAAAGTTCCTTTATTGGTTTTTAAGCCTATGAGTGTTCTAGACTCGGGTTTTTGGCAAAGCCAATATGGGTGCTCAGACTTCCTCGAAGCTGGCGCACACAGAAGGCCTCTTATGGGTAATTAAACCAAGTAAGGATATTGAACGGTACGTAGCCGAAACGATCTTCTCCGGTTGCTCAGGGCCTTTCTCAGGGGCGCGCTGAATGTGCAAGGTTGGGAGGAGGGTCAAGGAGCGAACCTAGGGTGGTATAACCAGCACTAGTTGGTACGATGAACACCTTAAAGCTACTTGAGAGCTTGTGCCAATAAGCGGGTGAGAATTAACTGACTATTTACTAAGGTACATGCTCTCTTTATACTAGTACATTATAAACGAAATACGAGTCCGTTGACCGCTAATCAATACTGTGGAGTGATACAAACTGTTGTGTTGAGTCAGGGCACGGTTGTGGGCTCCAACCAACTAATGATGGTACAGTCATTCTCCTTGAATCCTGACTATCCTGACTGTTGGTGGAACCTGCGGAACACCTATAACTGATAGGCGGACTAGTATAGTCAGCCTACATGGTCATCCGGAACAGTAGTTCAATCAGCATCAGTGAGTGCGCCAGGATCCAACACGTCTCTTTGGTGATCATGTGATCATTTTAACTTGTCTGCCGCTTTGTTCCCTTGTACAAGTAAGGCTGCCCACCATCCCCGTATTTATGGGTGTGATGGGTGCCATCAGCGGCATGCCGTCCTGTCCTGTCGAGCCCTTGAGTAAAGTAATTTGCGGGACGGGTACGGGACGGCAAAATTGCCGTCCGTCTCGTCACTTCACAGCCGTTGACGCCCGTCAACAGCTCCGGTGGCAATTGCACCTCGAACAGAAGTGAGTCGACACTACATTCACTCCTTGCGATCATTAGAGCATTCAGATTAAGATATGCACCAAAAATTGCCCCCAGAATGGACGATCTATTTTGAAATCATTCATTTCACAGTTCAACACATCACGTGAAGCAGTGCGATGGTTCTTAAATCTATTGTGGCTGGCAAAAATAATATGAAGTAACTTCTCTTGAGGAATTAATTAGTATGCATGCAACTTCCAGGGAGTTTCCCACCTTTAATTCCCACCCAACATCCAAATCTTGCGCACTTTGGCTCCGTCCCGTTAATTGACGGTTGACGGCCGTCTTTTTTACCGTCCCGTACCGTCCCGTACCGTCCCGTACCGTCCCGTACCGTCCCGTACCGTCCCGTACCGTCCCGTACCGTCCCGTACCGTCCCGTACCGTCCGTACCGTCCCGTACCGTCCCGTACCGTCCCGTACCGTCCCGTACCGTCCCGTACCGTCCCGTACCGTCCCGTACCGTCCGTACCGTCCCGTACCGTCCGTACCGTCCCGTACCGTCCCGTACCGTCCCGTACCGTCTTCTGGTCCAACAAATACCAAAGACGGCCATTTTTTTGACAGGCCATACCCGTCTCGGAGTTCAAAAATCGGACGGCCGTCCCCGTTTACGGGACGGTGGGCAGCCCTATGTACAAGTGTTAACTTTATCTACACCGGTATAGTGCCTCCTTGTACCAATCCCTTTGTAGGACCTTGGTAATAGCTTTCCTTGCCTCCTTACTATTCCCTTGATAGCCTCGCATCCATATTGAACTCGAACGTGCTGCATTGAGTAATACAGTCTTCAAAGTAGTTCTATGGCTCGCTAGCGGTTTTGAAACCAAGTTACTATATCAGACCCCATTTGTGTAGGTACCAGCACATCTATAGTCAGTTCTCGACGGATAAGTCTTATTCTGGCCCCATGCTAGAGGTACTGTCATAAGATCATGTATGTTGCAGAACCTAAGCCATATGACTGATAGGCTACTCATCAGAGCTCTGATGTCAGCAACAGCGGCTTGTCGGGTTCTCGAAACGTGACTGAGGCGACTGGACGAGGGAAAAAGCAGAGTTGAAAGGGACAAGCAAACAAGCAGCTGGAGTATAGACCAGAATAGTATAGAGAATAGTAGAATAGTACAGGGGTTTATATACAAGTGCAAGGGATTTATAGGGGATTAGGGGGTTTGGTGTCTGTGGTAACAGGACACATAGGGTTAATGCCGCAATATTAGTACCGATCGTTGTTCCTACGATCGGATGCAGAGGGGTTGAGTCCGGAATAACGGAGTTGAACTCCGGGATAACAGAAAAGAATTCCGGATCATGACATCTGATAGCCTCTCTGATATTGGATAGTGCATGCTTTTATAGAGGTAAAGACACAGAATGCCGAAAATACACCTGGGTGATTTACATGGCTTACCACGGATACAGAGGGTACGTTGATACGGAAGCTGTGCATGTCAAGGCAAGGTCCTTGACAGCAGCCTGGGAAACTCACTGAACAGTGATATATGTAGTCACCCATGCCTTTCGGGCCCCTTACCATGATGGGGGCCGTAGACAGTTTGCTGCTGTCAGATGCTTCTACTGAAGCTGGTCGGGGAGTCTACAGCTGACAGAATTATTGGAAGTAGGGGCAACAATGGATTAACAATTTGCATGTACTCCGGGAAAACGGTAAAGTCTCTGCCGGACCACACTCACAGAACAGATCATTCTCTCATGAGTATGTGAGTCTGTAATACTTCGGAATCAGGAGTGGTCCTCAAAAGAAGGAAATTGCCCTCGGCTGTGGTTCCCTATTTCAAATATACCCGAAGTAAATGACATCAATGTTCACCTGGCGACAGGTGTGATGAAAGACAAAATTGGGGGCCAATGAAAAATGAATCTCTCACAGCACCCTATAAAAGAAGGCACTCCCCACTAACCTCATCACAGAAACATGCCTCCCCAGTCCAGTGCCACACAGATTCGGTTCAGCCGTGTCATCACGTACTTGAATACTGCTCTTCCCACCATGGAGGTGCTTTCAGAAAGTCTCAACACACCCTTCTCGGGAACCCATCTCGAACACAATACAATCTCTGTTGACTGCAGCCCAGGTGGATATCTCAAAGGAATCTCTCTGTGCCAAATCTCACGTATGGTTCATAGACGGTGAAAGTAACAAAAACACTGTACACAAATGCTGGAGAGGATACACACCTTGCTTTATGCCATCATTGATCTCCACGTAACCTGTGATACCGGCACTGACTTACCACCGGATGTTTCCAAGCATCTGGGAAATTCACTGAGAAGGTTTCTCCGTATCTACTGTTGTTTCTTCTAACCCTTGCACAGGACCCTGTACAAGATCCACACTTTTTTTGAGGCACAGCAAGAGAAAAGCAGAATTAAACAATTCTTCCGTCAAGGTGAAATGAACACATTATTAAAGGCCTGTGATCTGGGACTAGAGCAAGCACTTGAGGTCTTCAAGGTACATGGATAGTGAATATTGTGGACTCAATTAAACATAACAGCAGATGGATGGGATTGGCATTTTGGAGAAGGTCACAGACATGCAGAAATATGCAGATGAAACACACAAGAAAGTCCTGGAGTTGATTTTGGCCAATTCGGATGGACAGAGTTCTGACAGAGAATCCTTTGTGAGTAGTTCATATCATTACGAACTTAGGAATCTCATTGTTTGGCCACATAGATCAGCAGCATGATTTCCGCGAACATGAACAGGTCTGTTTGTTCTCGAATCCCTGCCCAATAAGTACATCCTGATTGTTGTGTCTAGCTTGAGTTCCATTTCACTACTGCCATCTGCACCCAAGATATTTCATGGTCGGGACTCTGAAGTGTCAGCTATCATCCACCCTTTGGGAAGATCTCACCAAGAATAGCAATATTAGGAGCTGGGGGAATGGGAAAGACAAGCCTAGCAAGAGCTGTTGTCCATCACCCTGAAATCTGTGCCAGGTATCAAGAGCAGCGGGTGTTTGTGGCCTGTGACACTGTGTCAAACACTCTTGAACTTGCTGCCCTTATTGGGGCACATCTAGGGCTGAAGTCAGGGAAGGATCTCACTCAGCCAGTAATCTCCATTTTGCTGGTGGCCCACCATCGTTGCTGATTTTGAACAATCTGGAGACGGTCTGGGAACCAACAGAATTGCACACGGAGGTTGAACAGTTCCTGTCCTTGCTTACAGATATCGATCATTTGGCATTGATAGTAAGTGAGGCCAAAACACTGATATCCCTAAACTGAAGATCCTCAGATCACAATGCGGGGGGCAGAAAGGCCATCAAAGTCCGGTGGACTCATCCTTTCCTGGCACCATTGACGCTTCTGACACAAGAAGCTGCACGGAAAACTGTCATTGACATTGTGGACGAGGGTTTTTCTATTGAAGACATTGACAAAATCCTCGCCCTCGTGGATCACATGCCCCTGGCAATTGACCTCATTTCTCATTTGGTGGACTATGAGGGCCTCAGCAGTGTATTGACTCGTTGGGAGACAGAAAGAACCTCACTCCTCTCCGAGGGTCATGACAAGGGATCAAATTTGGACTTGTCAATTTCACTGTCACTTGAAAGCCCTTGAGTGTCATCCTTGCCACATGCCCTTACCTTTTGAGCCTGCTCTGCATACTTCCGGATGGGCTCTCAAATGCGGACCTTCTCCAGAGCAAGCTACCCCTTGATAATGACCTTGCCTGCAAAACTGCATTACTCCGCACCTCTCTGGTATACTTGGATGATCAAAAATGGTTGCAAGTATTGGCACCGATCCGGGAATATATGGAGAAAATGTACCCACCTGCACCACACCTGGTACAAACCATGCTGGACCATTTTCACAAACTTATCAAGATTTACGCAGAATATTCTGGGACTGCTCCAGCATCTCGCATAGTAGCTCGGATAACAGCAAACTTTACAAACATCCAGTACACCCTAGTAAAACACATGCAGGATGTGTTGGCCCACCACTTAGATGATTCCAGTGCCCTGGCCAATGTCGTCCACTGCATATGCGAGTTTGATGCATTCAGTAGGGAGATTGGAAATGAGCGCAGTCATTTGATTCATCAAATTCCCGACATGCTGCTTCACCTCAAGGACTCTGCTATCCAGGTTTACTTCATCACTAGCTTGCTTTCCGGTCATGTACACCAGCACATTCCGAATGCAGACCAATTAGTGGATCAAGCTCTAGCATGTTTTACACAATTTGATGATCCGAATCTGAAATGTAGGTGTAGTATCACATTTTTTCTTGGTTGCTGGATACTGAGGAAATTCTCCGCCCAATAGGCAGTTTTTACAATGTCACCGCCCGCTATTATCAGGCTGTCAAGAATGATATTCCTAGGGCCGTGAGCTTTGCTCATACTGGACTGGACCTGTCAATCTCAACTGGGAACACAAAGAGACAGTGTCAACTGCTGTATACATTGGCATGGAGTAAGTGGCTAACTGGCGACTATTTTGTAGCCCAGAGCCAGGCACATGCGGCACAAAGAGTAACCAAGGTTTCTGCAGATTGGTACAGGGAAGCACAGGCCCTGCGAATCGAATCCACGTGCTGGCAGTCACTGGGTACCTACCAGCGGTGCGGTTCCCTATATCAAAGGGCAAGAGAGCTACTTCAGCTCTGTGGTCTGTCCGGAGGGACACTGGATTACGCTATCATGGCCGCCCAGGCCGAGGTCCAGCGGCTGAAATCTGAATATATGGAGGCCCAGAATATTCACAACCAAATCCTTCGCAATACTTCTGCAGAGCAACAGCCTTATAGTCATGCCCTCACCTTAATGAACATCGCCCAGATCGATGTTGAAATTGGTACATCATTGGATAGGGTCCAAGAACATCTTCACATGGCTGAATCACTGTTCAGCACGGCAGGACACCCACCTGGAATCGTCGAGTGCAAAACCATCCAAGCAGCTCTTAGTTGAGAGAAACTGAGTTCCAAGCAGCCAAGAGCCTATTCCACAAGTGTGTGACATTGGCTTGGAGGAAAGATATGGAAGCTACTGCCTACTGTTTAGCAAACTTGGCGACATTCAGCAGTGGGGTCCTGTAGCTCAGCCCTCATCCACTAGAACATTCATATTCTTGGTCCACAGTCTCAAGCATAAATAGAGGCTAGAGCTCCATATGGCTCTCCAGTTCCTTGCAGATGTGTACCTGGTCGATGCTGATCAAGATACGGCAGCCAGCCTTCTCAGTATTGCTCTACAAGGATTCACACAGATGGATGTCCACCGCAGCAGGGCAGAATGCATGGTCCGGCTAGGCGATATCTCAAAGCAGCATGGGAACACATTGAAAGCAGCAGAGCTGTGGGATGCAGCAATTCCGTTGTTCCAACGTTCATCGCAGGCTAAACAAATTGCTTCTGTTAAGAAAAGGCTCGCAGGTATCAACCTCCCAGATCAGTCCACAGAGGTCCAACAAGCTTGAATGGGGGTCCAACAGATGGAGAAAATTGAATGTGCTTATCGCACATGCCAAAAATCCCATTGTTCTTTCCGACTCATTGTAATGCTGAATAGTGTCCCTCATTACCATTGTGGTTGAAGCATTTGACTGAAGTTTGTAATTTATCTTAACCAAAGTGAGTTGAGATTTGATTGCTTTTTGGGTGCATGGAGCTAGTCTCGGGACAAACACTTTAGAATTTCTAGCTCGTACATCGTAGCATGGAGCGGGTTTTTGAGCAGGAGTCTCGTCCGTGAGCATCTGCGTTACAAACCGACCTGAAGTCTCTTGGTGCTCTCAGGCTCCAGGACATATTTTCTTTTGACTAACTTGTTTTATTTCCGTGCTGGAGAGAATTCCTCCAAGTCGCTGCAACATAGTCTCCCATAGTCAGATTCGAGATTATTTTTTATATGACTGTCAATAGAAGCTAATCTGGAGCGAGAAGCGGTAAGTTTCCCGGTAAAAGTGTGAGCCCATCGAACAGTTCACCCACCATAAGGGTTGTTCAACAGCATCGGGTGAATCGGCATGAAACGAGAAAAACGAACCGCACATTGCACATGCTCAGGCCTGAGTCGAACGGTAATGATCAGTTATCCTTCGCAGATACGGTCGAAGCGCCACCAAGTCATCCCTCTGCCCCTTGTTCACCTCTCTGGGACCGGATGTGTGGCAACAAAAACGAAAGTAGCAACAAAAGCAGAGGCCAGAGTAGAACAAGCACCTTCAGCTGATGGTGACCATATGCCCGAGTCTCAGACACACCCTCCCAGGTACTACGTGTCTTGATTGATGCAGTGTCC
>JARKIE010000998.1:0-18264 GCA_029378255.1 Mycena rosella
AGTCAATTCTGCCATGATGACTGAGCTTGGCAGGAAAAGGAAAATATGAAGAAGATGCATCGCAAACCCACGGCTCGAATCGAACGCGCGAACCTCAGTTATGTAATATATCCACGGGACGACATACCAGTTATGCCACACAGGCGACGAGAAGTCTCAAGAGGATGAAACGAGGCATGTTCCGAGCATGAATATGTCGAACTTACAAGTGGACTGAGCACCCTTCACTCAACACTGAGGCTGCACCGACCTATCCAAGGAGATTAAAACATGCTGGGACGAGGAAAAGAGACGCCAAGTAAGGAGGACATATACTGAACCAAGTTATCGAGGCACCGAGCACACAAATTGAGACACCAAGGGGGGGAAACGTGTGCCGAGCATAGGGAATGGGTCACCAAGTGGGAAGAAGGAGTGTTTGGGGAAAGACCGACTGGATATTACAAAGGTTGGATGAGTAGGCACTGAGCGGAGAAGGAGCTGAGCAAGGAGGGCTGCAGAAGAGTGTAGGGGGAGGAGTAGCACAAGGACGGGCGGCGTTAACCGGGCAGGCAGAGAGGAGAGCCGGCTGTGGAATATGGGGAGTATAAATACAGCCTGTACACTGATAGGAAATCATCTCGGTTTTGGACCCACATCCTCTAAAGCTGTAAAAAGCTCTAAAGTACCACTCGGTCTCACCCAAAACAAACCACTATCACCAGAAAACACTCTCTTGCTCCTCAGAGACACTTTCCTTCCTACACCGAGCCGTCTGTCAGCAAAGTCAGGTTATTACCGAAAACCAGCCCTACACTTCCCTATCCGATCCAACTCTCTTTCTCATTCGAAGAGGGTAGTTGAAAAACCCTCACACAAAGCGATGCAGCCAAGTATGGTGTGTAGCCGCTAGCCTAGATTGAATTATTTTCACTGCATTCAGGGCCCTGATAGCCGAAGCCCGGCCTCGCCGGACCTGGCTGCAAGGTGCGGCTAGGTCACATCAGTCACCTGTATCTATGTCTGGCTAGGCGGCTCCACACGGCTTCACACAGCTCCACACAGCTCGCCACACCTCAACTGGATCTGTCTGCCCCTGCGTGTAGATGGCAGGGCTCGGCACCGTCTCCCCCCTTTTCTCACTCCCTGCTTAGATCAGCTGCCTGGCTCTATTGCCTCTGTAGCATGAAATGATATTGTCTGGCATTGGGCAGGAGAGAAAGAAAAATGTGTCGGGCTCCTCAGGGCAGCCTGAGGCCAAACTTAGAAGAGGATCGGCGGTGCCAAAATTTAAAAAGCTTAACAAAGATGTATTCATATCAAGGTAGAATAATTAAGCCCAACACGTGAGTTGGCCGTTTGCAGGGTTCAGGCACAGTGGGATTGAGCCGGAAAGTGGGCGGCAGGCGGCGGTCTGGCAGCTGGTGTGGCGAGGTCACGCGAGGCCTGAGCAGCGAGCTCGAGGCATTGCGGCTAAGCGACAAAGGCATCAGCTCGCAGCATCTGGCTATATTTGCCGCGTGGAGCCGTTTAGCCGAGGCCTAGACCAGAGATCGCCCGGACCTCGCCAGACCTAGCCGAAGCTCCACGTGGCTTTGGCTACCGGCCCGCTGAATGCAGTGTTTGCCCTCGGCAGCAGATAGGAGAAGAAGAGAAGGATACGATTGGTTGGGACATTGTTACGGAGAGGTTGAAAGAAGGGAGCACTCGGCCAAGGAACCGAGCTTGTTAAAATGACCTCCGCCCCAGCCAAAAACGACCTACACACCAAATACCATTCCGAGTCGGACTACACGACCGAGGAGGCCCGCTAAAAACACATATTTCACCTCGGCGTCCTCGATTCGGAGCCAGCATCGCGCTCAATCATTCCTTCTTGACAAAGCTGTAGAGCTTGGTCCGACAGCGCACAGTGAGAAGACTGTTCTATTGCACTAAAAATGCGGTAACCAGTTGTAAATTACACCTTCTTTACTGATGAAACACACACCTCCTATATAAAACCACACTCTGAATTCAATAAACCTAGCACTGAGGTGCACTGTTCACAGCGACAGAAATATTCCCCTAGAGGACGTACAATTCTAAACTAGTCCGGGTTACCACCTCGCTCGGCAGTTTATGAAACCGCAGTCCACATCACACCGCTAGCACTATGCAAAAGTGAAGATTTCAGGTGTGCACGAATACACGCCTTATCACTGTAACACACCATTTTCCCAACTCTCGACAGCCATTGCTGACCCTATAGAAGCAGTCAAAGAGGCACTGAGTGCTGCTATGCTCTCCTGTTTTTTGAACAGCTGGATTGCTCATGGGACTGCTGTGGAGTTGCCCAAAGACTCCTCGTGCACTGCGGACATATTTCCTGGTCTACATGATTCAGCCACTGAGATCATTGACCATGTACTGGATTTTGCTGAGTAATCGGGTTTTTTGCATGAGCAGGTAAAATGGACCATGGAGTACGATAGTGGTCCCCTCAAAATCTCTCATCTCATCGCCCTTCATGACTGGCTTATGGAAACCAAATTGATAATTGGAGGTATGCAAAAGAAACCAGTTCCGGCCGCAAAGAAAGGTATGTTTTCTTGCATTCTGTGCCTCAAACACAAATTCAAGCCTATTTCCAGCTGTACAGAATGCTACACCCTCCGTGAAAATCAGTCACGAGGGTAAACAGATCACCATGACTCCGGCCATGCTCATCGAAGCTCGGACCGACCCAAGCAGCTACCCTGGCCGTGTTGAGGCGGGTATGGACACTGTTTCTGCTGTTTTGACGAATTGAGTCTGTCTTCACCTTTCTGTATTTGAATTTGCTCTTACTTCATCCAGAACAATCGCCAGAAGTGCATCAGCTGCGACGCCTTGCACGGCAAAGCCCTTGACGAGAGGGTTACGCCAAGGACTTCACAAGAATTATGTATGCTGACAGGTGTCTAGGGGACCGGGTCCAGTGGTTTTGGGCAAGGCCGAGATGCAGAGGTGGCAGGAACAGCTGGAGGCAAAGTCACACCAACGATTATCATATTTAGGGCCCACCCAGGTGCAATTTGAACACCCAAGTGTTGAATTGCACATAGGTGGACCTGAAATTTAATTTACTTCTAGTACTTTTGGTCCCACTGATTTTGTAACCTAAACTAATAGAATAAAATTATGATTCGGCTGCCCTGAAACCCATTCGAAAGCCTACAATTTAGATTACACGAAAGTCCAACTGAAATTGAAAACCAAAATCACACCAACAACTATCATATTTTGGGTGAGCTGAAACTTTATTCGAAACGAGTCCGCAAATTTTCCCATTGGTCCGGGAAATGCCGAACCAATGGGAAATTTCTCGGATCAGTTTCGAATAAAGTTTCAAGTCACCCAAAATATGATAATCATCAGTGTGATTTCGGTTTTCAATCTCAGTTGGACTTTTGTGTAATCTAACTTGTAGGCTTTCGAATGGGTTTCATGGCAGCCAAATCATAATTTTATTCTATTATTTTAGGCTACAAAATCAGTGGGACCAAAAGTACTAGAAGTAAATTAAATTTCAGGTCCACCTATGTGCAATTCAACACTTAGGTGTTCAAATTGCACCTGGGTGGGCCCTAAATATGATAATCGTCGGTGTGAGTTGGCGGAATTACGGACCACGATACGCAGCTTCGCCACTTACAAGATCGCGTGGGCCAAAATGGCGGACCTCCAAGTGCCATCTGACATTGGCCACATCGCCTACCGTCACTACGTGAGGCAGAAGTCGTGGATGTTCGGGGAGCGCGAAACGCTGGGGCGGGAAGCACTGAGGAAGATGCCAAAGTATGTGGCGCTCGCGGAGGATGACACCGATCTGGTGGCATTCGTCGTGAGCGGGCCATCCACCAGGCAACCCTACAGGCAATTTGGAAGCTGGCGGCAAAGATCGGCCAATTGCGGGAGATCAATTGGAGGAATCAGACGAAGGGGACTGGGAGGAAGACGACGGCAGCGAATAGGTGAGTTGAGGCTTTGCATGTGGGGATTCTAATTCGCAGTTACTACAGATTACTACAGATATAGTATAGCGACGTAGATAGTGGCGTTTTGGATGAGATTATTGTATTTGCTTCACTGGCTGAAATGGTAGCACCGGGCTGGAAAAGTCGAGCGCCCGACTCGGGCTCGAGCTACTCACTTGGCTCGAGCAATTCACTTCGCTCGAGCGCCTGACTTGGCTCGAACGATTGATTTAGGCTCGAGCGACTCACTTGGCTCGAGCGCCTGACTCGGGCTCGAGCGACTGATTTAGGCTCGAGCGCCCGACTGAGCTCGAGTGGCTCACTTAGCTTGAGCTGTGTATTAGATGTATATAGTACAATTACTAGTGTACTACAGAAATAATAAATATTCACTGGGCTCGATCCGGCTCGATCCATTTCGCGCGTTGAGACGCTGGTGGCTCAAGCGAGGCTGAGCAGGTGACAGAGCGAGCACAGAGACCATCAACCGGGCCTCGAGCGGATGCTCTGCCGCGTACGCCTTGTCGTGTGTCAGAGCGCATTCAAGTAAAATCCAGGCGCTCAGAGGTGCGTACCTCAATTTCGGGGTGGTCGATAGCACCAGTTTCTTCCTCGGACGACCCACGCACTGGCTGAGATGGTTAAGGCTGAGATTCGGTGGTCTGGGAGGGGCATTCATCCGGGAAAGCGTCCGGCTCGGCGACGCGCATGGTAGACTAGAGGAGGAGAGCAGAAAGCAAGGGTGAAAAAATGTGTGCGATGGCTTCTTGAGGTGAGGCACATGTACATAATAAGGCCGAGTCGGCGAGTCCATTGGTCGTCCAGTTGGCTGTCGCGCCCATAAGGGTAAGAGCTACGGCTTTGCATTCTTTGAAGAGATCCCAGACCGCTGCGAGGTTCACTCTCGCCTTTCCCTCCTTTTTTATATTTAGAAATGTTCAAGTCGAACCGTGACTCGCCTGATTTCGGGAATCGACCTCTCAGCGACAGCCCTGGTACGGTATCTGGTGCATACCTGGTAAATACACCGAGCTGACTACACTCCAAGAAAAGCCGTCGGAGGTGACCTCGCCCCACCGAACTAACTCCAGCTGGCAGCGAGCTGCGAAACAAGAACAGGCCGAAAACGCAGGTCTTTGCAGAGAAAAGGACCGCGCCGGGAGACTAAATAAGTAAGAGCGGATACGAAGAATCGGTGGAGAGCGCTTGACGCAGGAAACAATAATTTCCGTGGTCGAATCCCGAGGCCTGCTGACGCATCCGCGCAACGTAAGCACATTGCGTTTCCTTTTCTGGCGGCAGCTACTGCGTCACGCCGCAAGCCCAGGGGCAAGAACATCTACGAGCTCCGTGTAGGCGTAGGGGCAAGCGGACAATGCAAAAACCCGACCAGTCGATCTCTCGCCTGCGCCTGCATTCACCCGCCACCACACCGTCGCCCGAATCCCTCTCCCGTATCCGCCTAAGCCTGCATCCGAACCCACGTCGATATCGAGCGCTGGGGGATACGGGAGGACGGGCGGGCAAGACCGACAGCGACAGCGGAAGGACGTCGTCGTCCGGACGCCCATCAAGCGGGAAGCGGCACCCGCAGCACGCCCGGGCGTAGGTCGAGGGGCTGCGTCCGCGCCGACGGAGGCGCGAGTCAAGAAGCAGCGCCGCAGGTCTTCCCCGAATCCCCACCGCATCTTCATCGTGATGTCCGTACCGCACGCACAGGGGAGGGCCTCCACGTAGGATTCGAATGCGAGCAGCAAGTCTCCGAGTCGACACCCCTTGAGCGCTCGCGTCCTGCGCTCCTCCATTCGCCCCCCTCCCGCGAGCCTTCCATCCTCCGCTCCGGAGCGGGGTTCACGCCTTCGCGCTCCGCGCTCGAGTCCCCGCCGGCGGCGGGAGGCAGACGCCGTGCGGCCGCGTCACGCATCCGGGCGAGTCCTCAGTCAAGGGGCGCCCTCAGACGTGTCGTCCCCCACACGCGTTCCGCGCTGCGCTGACAATGCGTCAGGAACGGCCGAGGCAGTGTCTGCAAAGTGCATCCACGGACGTGCGCGTCTCCCCTGTCTTCATCCGCAGCTCGGAGTCTCCGTCGCCGCCGCCAGCCCCGCAACCGCCCGTGCGCTCCGCTATTCCTCTCCGCACCACCAATACCGGCTGTCACGAATCCGCGCGTCGCGCAATGCGTCCCGGCCAATCCTATCCGAATATCAAATATCGGAGACGCCCTCGTCCTCGTTCCTATCCGTCCTCGTACGCGCGACGCAACGCGGAGGCAGCGCATCGAGCCCGAGCGCCATGACCTCCATGCGCGGGGAAACGGACACTGCGAACGAGGAAAGGCGGCGCTCCGTCCGTCGCCGTCGCGCCTGCGCGGCGGCCTATCCTGGGGTGGACGAGCTTCCAGCTGCGCGAGAGGTGACGGGGAAGGGCGGGATGCGTATGTAGGTCGAAAGGCGTACGAATGGAGCGGATGCATGTGATTGAGCGGCGCCCGAGCGCCCGGAGGAGCGGGCTACGGGGAGAAAAGGAGGTGATAGCGACGATAGGTGTAGATGAAGGATAACAACAAGACGCGTAGACAAAAGATAGCACGGAGTACGGAGGAGTGCGCCACCGGGGCGGGGGCGGGGGCGGGGATAGGGAAGGACAAGTATAACGAGGAGGGTGGGAAGAGCACGTAAATGATGGCGAGAATCGCAAGAAAGGCGCGAATATGGATACGGGGGAGGTTAACGGAGATGGGGGGGACGCGCAAGGCCTCGCCGAGAGGGCATGACAGTATCCTGCACGCGAAATCAGGAGTGTCCCGCGCGCTGGCCCTCCCGCAGCGCCCGTCCTGGAAGGAGCGAAGGTGGAAAGGCGGGCGCGGCGTCGGACGTCCGTCAAGGGGGGCGGCGGTGTACGGAGACGGAGCTGGCGGGTCGTGTAAAGAGCACAAAGCAGCAAGGGGTCCGGAGCCCCGAGCGGGCGCAAAAGGATTCTGTATGCGAAATCGGGAGTGTCCCGGGCGCTTGCCCTCCCGGCGTCCATCAGGTTTATATGCTCGAGAGTCCGCTGCAAGGCGCGAAGACGGCGTCGTCGTGGAGAGGAACATTATCCCTCACAGGACACGAAGGCGCCGCTGGCGGGCGGTGTGCGGAGCGCGCCGATCCTCGTATGTGTGCCTTGCGTGTGTGAAGCGTGAAGGATGGCGGCCGTGCGCGGAACTGGGGCGTCATACGGGCTCCGAGCCCTCGCCCTCCCGGCGTCCGTCCGTCCGGGTTATGCTCTCGAGAGTCCGCTGCAAGGCGAGAAGATGGCGTCGTCCTGGAGAGGAATACCCCTCAAGGGGTACGGAGGCGCAGCGGGTGGCGTATGGCGCGCGCCGATCCCCGTATGTGTGCCTTGCGTGTGCCTTGCATGCAAGACGGCGCCCGGGCGTCGTGTGGACTCGGTGCCCGCAGCCGCGGACGTGCTGCCCGTTAGGGGGACGCGGTCGTGGACTTGCAGAGGAATGCGTACGGGTGGAGGGGGGCACGAAACAATGAGCACGAGGGGGGATGAAGCTGGGTGTTGATCGAGGATGAAGGGCGCGCAGGCGCTTGCGCGGAGCTTCGTATTGCGCGCCGGTCAAGAAAGCGAAAACATGGTTTGTTTCAGCCAGAATACCGGATAATCGAGGGGGTGCGAGCTGCGGATATGGGCGCGAGCGGGGCGTCCCGAGGGCTCGGCGTATGAGGACGACGATTGTCCACGTCAGACAGGGGATCGTCGAAAGCGCTAGCGCGGGCGATGTACCCATACTGCCGCAGGAAAGTCAGCACGGAAGAATCAAGGACGGACGGAATGTACACACAGGTAAGTTTGATGCAAAGAGGGATATACCACGATTTTATCGGCTGGGAGGCAGACGCGCGCGCCTGCCGTCCGGAGCGTCGTATGCTGCGCCATACGGACCCCATCCGCTTAGGGCTGACATCATCGGTGGGTGCGTGAATTCACCAGTCGGTGGCTCCCATACACCTCACGACGGGCGGACGGGCGTGTAGGCGACGGCGTCCGTGCGGGACCCTACGAAGCGGAAGAAACACCGAGTCAGCGAGGATGAACGGATGGATATGGATATGCATAAGTATACCTCGTTCGTGTGAATCATCGCTCTCTCGTGCGTGCCTCTTCATCTAGGCGCGCCGTAGGAGCCGCCAAATGACAGGGAAACGGATCGCGCTTTGCCGGGATTGTGAGAAGTTTCTTGAGAGCTTGAAAGCTGGAGCGCTAGCGAGACTAGCACATTCAGACTCGAGAGTGGTACTCCCACACTGAGTGAGGAAACGCGCCGACGTTCGGAGTGCTGCAGCTGGGACAGACAGAGTACATCATTCCCGCCTAAACCGAGAATGACGAAGGATTTCCAGAGAGAGTCAGGGAGGCAGTGGGCGCTCGTGTACCGCGACTACAATTTTCTCTGTCTCGCTCTGGCTGGACGGTTTGCGGCTGGCTAATGGAGTCGTCGCGGGCAGCGAGTTGGTGGTTTGGACGAAAGAGGTAATCGGTGGCGGTGCAGTGGCGGTGCGTCGTTCTGCTTCTCTTCAGTTTCTCTTCATGGCAGTCAAGACCTCGACTCAGCCTAGACGCTTTCAAGGCAACGTACTCTAGATACTTGATGCTCCAGTTGGGTTCCTCTCGCTGGTAGTTTGTTCTCCAGACTGCCCAGTCGGCTCCAAATCGTTCCAGGCGAGAGTCGCGAGACCCGACACTTCGCTCGATGCGCATATTACGTCCCTCGCACGCTGGTACTCCCTCTATTCTGCAGCGCGGCCGCTCCTATATACTCCGACTGTCCGCCCCGCACCTTCTCTTCAATTATCTGCAAAGCTCAAAACTGAGATCTGCGCCGAATCCCGCTACCCCGACGGATATCTGCGAGGCATTCCTCAAATCTCCCATACAGCCAGGGTCCAAAGTTCAAACACGCGGAACGCAGACGGAGTCGGACATAGTGTGCACTGGGACGCGATGTTGGATCAAGTTTCTTTCCCAGGACCGCCCGTTCGATTCGGGCCCCTGCCATAGGCGGCCCACATGAAACTGACTTTTGCCTCGCTTTCTTCTTAGTAGCGCGTGAGTTTTCGTGTCTGGTCACAAATATTTTGTTGCTCAGCACTAAGCTTGAAAGTCGTTTCATTCGATCCGCACGCGCGCAGGCAAACATCGGATCTAATTCACCGCTCCAATGCTTTGTATTACTCGAGACTTAGGCACGAGTCCGATACGACTTCAATTTAATGCGCGTACATACACCTCGCATTATAGGACCCCGTGCTTCTGCTCCACGCCTATCGTTCACTTCGTCTCCTCATCCCAAAATCGTCCCCAAGAACGGACGAAAACGAACTCCGCGGATATATATTTTATCCCTCCGATCCAATATGAATCTCGCATACATACCCAGTCTCAGAACAACCGAATGCAGGCGGGGTCGCACACGGCGTGCACTGGGACGCGGTGGGTAAAATTCGTCGTGAATAGATAAACCCAGGACGGCTCGTTCGATTCGGGTCCCCGCCATGCGCCAGAATACGTACTTTTTACCTCGCCCCTCTTCCCGATGGCGGGTGTCATTAACGTGCTTTCAGCGCAGGGATTTCGTTGCTCAGCGCCGAGGCAGTCCAGGCTGATCTGCACCAGCCCAAGCATTCAATTCATTTCTCCCGCCACGAAATCTTCCATCACATACCCATGCTCGAAATAGCGTTAACACAGGCGGGGTAGCACGCGGTGTGCACTGGGACGCCGTAAAGCGTAATTCGAGCAAACCTTCGCCCAGGAGCGTCCGTTCGATTCGGGCCCCCGCCATGTTTCTTGACGGTAAGTTTTCTTTGCCGTGCGTCTCTTGGTAATTGACGGGGACTGATCTCTGAGCGCAGGCTGTACGTCGAGGTCCGCGCCAGTTCCCCCGCAGCTCGCTCTGCAACAACTCCGGCGAGTACTGTCAACCGTCGCGCAATATGCTGCGTTCTACCTGATTTACCCAGGACGAGAGCAGCTGAGTATAGGCGGGGTAACACGCGGTGTGCACGGGGACGCAGTTTGACGGAGCTTGAACCCAGGAACGCCCGTTCGATTTGGGCCCCCGCCATCCTTTTGATCTGTTTTAGGTCTCAACTTCTCTGACGAAGGTTGAATTTTGGGGGCGGAGAGCAGATATATATGTTGGACTAGCTTGAACGGCCGTTCGATTCCGGTCCTCGTCATGTACGCATTCGGTGAGCCTTTGATTCTATTTCTCACGCAGGGGTGAATTTTCTAGATTGACCGCAGATATGTTGAAGCACGGCTAAGGTTTAGGTCGATCTAGGTAAGTAATTTCCCGTCTTCTGACACCAATTTTCGTTGCGACCGCATGGGCCATTCTATCTCACATATGTCCAGGATCCAAACGGGGCGGATACAGGCGGGGTCGCACGCGGTGTGCGCTGGGATCCAATGAAAGGCTGGCAGTGAGATTGAACCAGGATTGCTCGTTTGATTCGGTACGTCTCGAAATGGCTGTTTTTCTCAAGGGGGTCCAAAGATAAGCAATTGCCATATGGGGTAGAGGCCTAGGGTAGGGGGGCACCTGGACCCCGAGAAAAAGCAATTTGCATGCCATTTTTTTTGAGGGCTAGAGAGCTTCTGGGAAGCTCTGAGACACAGGGGATGTCTTTTGCAGCTTACCTCGAGCTCCCTGAGAGAGGAGAGAGTCCCAAGAGTGATGTTTCCGTTCATAAATACAATTTTTTGAGCGACAGGCTGTTTTGATTGGTACTCCTGGACTCAATCGGGTGAATATCATCAGATGTAATGAACAGACATGGTACGAGGAAGGCACAGCTCATATGCAAACCGTGGATTCAATTTACATTCCTACCATGTTCAGGAGCTTAAACAATTTTTCTGAGAGGTGTTTATACTTTATATTTACAGTGTATATATTGGTGTCATTATTCATATAGAGCGAGCACTATTTCGGAAAAGGAGGAAAAGAAATCCAAGTAACTCGAACAGTCGAGCTCTTGCCAAAGGTGGTGGCAGAGCCGGAGATTCTCGTCTCTGGTACTGCCTGATTTGTGCGATCAAAGAACCAAATTTGAGCCTTGCATCTCATCCTTGAGAGACGTTATAAAGAGTTTTTACTGCCTTGTTGATGATCCGATATTTGAAATCCATATGTAGTACTCTGTTGTCGGAAATTCATTACGCAAGTATTGGG
Source organism: Mycena rosella (assembly GCA_029378255.1). NCBI lineage: Eukaryota > Fungi > Basidiomycota > Agaricomycetes > Agaricales > Mycenaceae > Mycena > Mycena rosella. Next base: position 11,206 of record JARKIE010000998.1, read on the forward strand.
TGACTTTCTATAAGCATAGAAAATGATTCTAGAATATTTCTGCTCTTGCCGTCGCCGCTGCCGAGGCAGTTGTCAGGACCCCATCAACAGGCAACCCAAAAGCGTACAAGAAATATTCCAGATCTACGAAAATCTGTAGAGGGGTACCCCCCCCCCCCCCTCTACAGATTATTATTATTGGAATAAACTGTTTTGGGTGGCCAACGGCTACTCCTCGCCCACTTGTGAAACCATCGAGTCTCTGATTCATGTTAGAAAAATTCAACAACCTTCTATTACCCATCGGAGTTCATTCCGGCCCTTGCTCAAGCATGAAGACCAATTCATGTTTTTTATTCTTTCTTATGGGAACACAAGCCGTTATCACACGATCCGAATTTCCTCTACCTTGATGCCATCACTGGCACTCTCAACTAAGCTCAGAAATACCTCGGGATTAGTTTATGCTTATCGAAAGTCAACCATTGGCTAAATGCAGTCTGTTAAATTTAAGGATGAATGATTTTTTATCCATTTCTTTCTTTACCCGCTCCAGCGAATACAATTTCCACAGGGATGTAGAGCCGGGTGCCCTGAGCAGGGAAGCGTATGCACGTATTCTCGTTGATGTGCGAACTCGCGCGATGCCACGTGATCGCGTTGAGCCAGCGGCGATAGGCGGCCCGGACATTCGTTTCTATGTTTTCGACACTTCCTGACCGGTGTACACCCAGCCACATGGAGCAAGTCCCCCCTCTTTGTTTTCAATGCTGTAGGCCAGCACCAAATGAGCTTCAAGTTCGAGCGTCGATAGAGGAGCGGTCCATGCTCTCTTATGACCAGGAGCCCCAGCCTTCGTTAACGGAAGGCTTAGCATTTTGAATGGCACTCTGTACAGGATTTAACGCGGTCGGTGTACACCACCATTTTGCGGCCATTCGTATTTGATGTGGGAAGATCCGGCGGAATCCAGAGAATAGACCACGTTTACCCGATGCGGACAATGGCTTGTGTCGACGTGAACAATGGACTCAATCAACAGCTCGAATTGAGCTGAGACTGAAGTGAATGACAGCAGTCCCTTGAGACCTTTGACAAGCAGGAATTCCCTCTACGGCTCAACTTTGGAATCCTGTACTGAAGTCTGAGGCTGGACACTGGTAAGGCTCCGACCATTTCCGTTTGTAAACGTTTTCAAACGGTTTAATTTCCATTTAGTTTGTCGGTGGACAAAAACAGTTTGGAAACGGTTTGGAAACGGTTTAAACGGTTGTGAAAAAAAAACACTTACCACGGCTTGCTGATTGCATCCTTACCTATGAATTCTGTCCAGAAGAAGTGATGAGACTGTTCAAGGTCATGTCATAAGTCCCAGAGTGAGGAACCGCGCACTTATGCGCAGGATCTTCGTCTTTGATGGCGGCCGGCTATCTCGGCAAACCATCGCGCCTGCTTCCCACCGCCATCCCGCTTCATAACTATCTTGGTGCAGCTCTTAGTTCCCTGGAAATAGGGGTGGGGTCTTATTTGTGACTTTATTATGGCCAGATTACTTGATTTGATCCCTCCAGATAGGTCCAAAGAACCTGCCCGCAAAAATAGTGTTTATAAACTGTTTTAAACTGTTTTAAACTGTTTTAAACTGTTTAAATACTGTTTCAGTTTAATTTGCCCGGGCCCGCAAACGAAAACTAAATGGTTGGAGCCTACTTTGCATTATGTAAAAAACAGAGGGTCTGGCCGTAAATGGGATGGCACCGGGCAGATCTAGTGCAGAATGGGTTCAGATTTGGAGGGTGGGTTGGGGGGTTTGGTATGTACCTGCATGCTTGAGGTCGGGCCGGTGCAGAAAATCTGCACCATTCTGAGGCTCATAACGTGGCTATTTCAGGACATACGGCAGACACACACAACGGACGCGGAGGGAGCACCCCGTATCATCGTACTGACCGCATCCCTCTTTCGCAGACGACCACCACCGAAATTACCATATGTGCGGCTCTCAACTCGACATCCCCAGCGCACAGTGCACCCTCTCGACGTTTTAAACCGACCGTATTCGAGCTCTGCAAAGAAAGAAGAAAGGATTAGCACGGCCCGTGCGAGTTGCCGTATGCGAATCGTATTAATAACATACCTCTGCCCGGTGGGCCTAGGCTGCTGGAAGGCGATCCCGAAGCGCGGATGGGGATTAGGGAGGATGTGATGCCGAGTCTGATGCGGTCCACGAATAAGTATACTGCGGGGAGAAGGAGTGTAGCAAGAATGTATCCCTGCGCTTTCTACTCTCCTCTATGGGTCCTAATCATCCTCAGTACATGGGAATCCGCCCGGATAATGATGGACAAATGTTCAACTTCTTCATCGCCTTCATCAACTCTAGCAATCCGAGATGAAGATTTGAACAATTGAATGATAAAAATGGAGGTCACAGGTCCCACACCCGTTTGAATCAATCAAAAGTTGAATCTAGTAAGTGGTCACCGGTCACGTAATCTACGGTCGAAATGGTACAGTAACTGCTCAATCGAACTGAGCCTGGCAACCCAACCACAGGACGAGATTCCCTATCCTGTTTGGGTACGCCTCCAACACCTTGTTGTACAAATCCGTCGCGTTTTTTGCCTCCGTCACTAGCCTGCTGAATGTCGAGATGTACTCCTTTGAAGCATCAATATTGAAAGCGCCGTCCACACCTCCCTGCCTATGATGCGAGCCCACGACAATCCCGGGATTCACGGCCGCGACCTCGTCAAGGGAGCGAATCCAAGCATCCCGCTGGCCCTGCGTAGTAGACTCCGTCATCCACATGTGCACGTCGTTGTACACAATGTCTCCGGCGACCACCATGTCCAGCGAAGGCACGTGCAGAAATGTTGTTTCGTCCGTATCCGAGTGCCCCACATCAATGGCCTCAAAGATGTGCCCTTCCAAGGTGAAGTTGTTGTGCGCGAGGGGCTTCGCCAGGACTTGGAACGATTCCTCGGGGATCTGGCCGGGAAACAACTCGCTCCAAAACGTTTGCATTTTGGGCGTCAGCTGTGTCGCCATATGGTCAATGGAGTGATTTGTCGAAACGATTTCGACGCCTGGAAAACGCCTCTGCATGTACGGCCCATTGAAAAAATGGTCTCCATGTCCGTGAGAGATGTATATAGTGCGTAGTCTCTTCCCGTTTAGGGTCTCTTCTATCCAGTCGCTCAGAGCAACAGCTTGGTCCGACGTGAAGAGTGTGTCGATGAGGACGGCTTCGGATTGTCCCGACACCAAGGTCACGACGGTGGGCTGCCAAAATCCGACGGAACCGTCGGGTAGTGTTGCGTTCGCGGCAATGGGAGGAGTGAAGAACAGGTCAGCCCGGAGGGGGGATAATGATGCCAGTGACGGAAGGGCACACTATGAAGCCAACTTGAGTGGAATTTCAACAAGGTGTAGGTTGAAAAAAGCCTACTAGTAGTAACACCCAAAATACCATCGTGTTTCACAGGTGAGATGATGCTGAAGTTTAGTGAACTCGGTGAGGAATCAAGCAGATAATTAACTACACGAGTGCCAGCCATATTTATACCGTTCATTGATAATCCTTCTCGGTAATGCCAATCGGGATCAGTCATACACGGTGGTTGAAAATCCTTCTCGGCCATGCCATTCGGGCTCAGTCATACATGGTGATTGATAATCCATGTACGCGCTCGGTCATACACATTTATTGAGTTGTATCCCTGGACCCTTGGGGGCGGTCGGTCGGTGAACACCGGTGAACGTCGGTGTACTGGTGTTTCGTTGGCAATCAATACTGAATGATTAGTCTCTGTTACAGAATCGTTACTATACTGATGTCGAACAAATAAGGATCAGTATAAGGTCTGCTAGTAAACACGATCGTGTTGTTGACTGACCAGCTGATTATGTAAATACAAATCCACCTCGCGTTGCTGTGCAGGGGGTGAGACAATAAATCTGACGATATTCAAGTAGATAGACGACCTGAAAATAAGACGAAATGTCCGCAACAGCTAAGCAATCTGTTGAACAATTACTATGGTATGTGGTCAGATTTGATTCGGATGGCCACTCCGGGCATACCTGGGAACGGCAGTTTGATGACAGTGCAGAAGCCGGAAACAGGTGCTGAATGAATGAATATGATGAACTTTCAGAGCTTGATAATTGTTTGCGCATGTAGCGCCGTGATCGCCGGCACCGGCTCTGCTTGTCAGCACCTGGCGCTCTGGGTCCCGCCCTCTCGCCGCTCGCCTCCCGCCGCTCCCCGCCGCATGCTACCGCGCCGTCCTTGCGCCCCGCCGTCGACCTAGCTAGTCCCGCTCCGACTCTCGTCCTAGCGCACACATTCCATGCGCTTTCGTGGTCCCCGACCCGTCTGTTGTCCCGCCTCCGCACCTACATCCAGCCTTGCGAACCCCTGCTCCCCTCCCCCTTCACTGTCCTACTCCCTCACGCCGCCCTCGACTTTCACGCCCCCCGCGTCTCTTTCGTCTCGTACGTCAATTCGGCTACGTCTGCCGTCTAACACAAGGTAACCAGCGCGATTCCACGTCGGAACGTAGCTGCGATGGCCGGGATCGCGCCATTCTGGTGTGAGGTGCGCAATAAAGCGCTCCTCGTGTCCACATCTCCACTAATGATTGCACCCTCTTCCTTCTAGGAATGCGCCGGCCCTTCCCTCCCCCCGGTCGCGTCGCACCTCCGCACCGGCCGCTCCCAGCAGTGTCATAATGAAACACTGACACGGTGCCATCATGCTGCACGACGCTGCACAAGGTGCGTCGGTCATTACTCCCCCCTTTCTCGTGTTTTAACATCCCTTAGGTCTACCGCTCGTCGATCCTGGTTCGGCGGCGTGATTATGATTTATGCGACAAGTCAAGTCGAAAGCAATACGAAATCCGACGCTTCAACGCGTTTTTCAGCTCACTACTGCCTTGGCGTGAAATATCAAGCTGCACAGGCTTCGGACACCAAACTGAACTTCGGCGAAGTTCGGCATGTCTACCTGCTCGGGCTGGTCACATGCCCCAGCGCCCTCTTGCTCCCGCCGGTCGAAAAAATCCGAGGGTTTCAAATCGCCGGAAAGGGCCGCAGATTGCCGGAGGTTCTTGGGACCGATTAAAACCAAAGGTGCACTGTGAGGAGGAAACATCACGAATTTCCGCATCCCTTTCATGACTTTGAGTTAGGAAATTCATGATCCTTTGGCTTGAATTTCCGAACGGTTCATAATGATTTCACGATGATACATCGTGAACACGAGTTTTGAATTTCACGACAAATATAGGAACATTCACGACGAGGTTCCGTACATTAGTACGGCGGCAAGCACCATGAACAGTGCCGTCAGCCGGTCGCTGCCCGCTTTGAGGTATTATACATACACTGCCTGAAATAATAAGTGGGCATGATTAAGGCGAGAGCAATGCATCACCGCTCCACGCGACGCCACCGGTCGTTCGATGCACCTGCACGATCCCCCTTTCCTCGAGCTTCCCAGTACGGCGCCTCGAAACTTGGCCGTCGCATCCGCCACGTTGACGATCTGCACTGCGGCGTCTCGTCTTCAGCTCGCCCTCGCCGCGCCGCCAAACTCGCGGTCCAATCGCGCGGAACTCGGCGCCTTTGGCAAGGAGTTCCGCATACATACCGGCCTCGGCTATGCGTCGGAGCCCGGAGTGAGCCGCGCACGAGACGCGGTGCGCGCCAAGATGCCTACAAGATCGGAGAATGACCCCGCACAGGATCCGCGGCATTGGCAGATGCCCCAATCCAAGACGCACCTGGATTCGGTCGCTGTCAACGGGGCAACCATCTCCGAGAGCCAACGAGCCAGCGGAGTCCCCAAATGAAGTGCCGTAGGTCTCGTTGGCTGCCAGAAAGCAAAAGGAACTGTCGCGCGCCCCAAAAGCGCGGCGCGAGTCGTCGTGCGAGGCAGCACCCAACATCGGGGTCTAGGACTATATCAGCGTCCAAAAGGGCAGATAAAATGGACCATAACGTACCTGCATACGCCGCGGCGCCACGTCAGCCGGGGCGGCAATACAGCTCGGGGAAGGTGCGGAGCCGCGGGAGTGAGTGCGACGCATTACTGGCGTACTCAGGACCGCGCGCGGTATTCACGGCGTCGAACCAGGATCGACGAGCGGTAGACCTAAGGGATGTTAAAACACGAGAAAGGGGGGAGTAATGACCGACGCACCTTGTGCAGCGTCGTGCAGCATGATGGCACCGTGTCAGTGTTTCATTATGACACTGCTGGGAGCGGCCGGTGCGGAGGTGCGACGCGACCGGGGGGAGGGAAGGGCCGGCGCATTCCTAGAAGGAAGAGGGTGCAATCATTAGTGGAGATGTGGACACGAGGAGCGCTTTATTGCGCACCTCACACCAGAATGGCGCGATCCCGGCCATCGCAGCTACGTTCCGACGTGGAATCGCGCTGGTTACCTTGTGTTAGACGGCAGACGTAGCCGAATTGACGTACGAGACGAAAGAGACGCGGGGGGCGTGAAAGTCGAGGGCGGCGTGAGGGAGTAGGACAGTGAAGGGGGAGGGGAGCAGGGGTTCGCAAGGCTGGATGTAGGTGCGGAGGCGGGACAACAGACGGGTCGGGGACCACGAAAGCGCATGGAATGTGTGCGCTAGGACGAGAGTCGGAGCGGGACTAGCTAGGTCGACGGCGGGGCGCAAGGACGGCGCGGTAGCATGCGGCGGGGAGCGGCGGGAGGCGAGCGGGCGAGAGGGCGGGACCCAGAGCGCCAGGTGCTGACAAGCAGAGCCGGTGCCGGCGATCACGGCGCTACATGCGCAAACAATTATCAAGCTCTGAAAGTTCATCATATTCATTCATTCAGCACCTGTTTCCGGCTTCTGCACTGTCATCAAACTGCCGTTCCCAGGTATGCCCGGAGTGGCCATCCGAATCAAATCTGACCACATACCATAGTAATGTTCAACAGATTGCTTAGCTGTTGCGGACATTTCGTCTTATTTTCAGGTCGTCTATCTACTTGAATATCGTCAGATTTTGTCTCACCCCTGCACAGCAACGCGAGGTGGATTTTGTATTTA
>JARKIE010000999.1:0-18235 GCA_029378255.1 Mycena rosella
GGATGATGAAGATTGGTACTTGAAAGGTGCATTAGGAGTGTGAAAACCCAGTATCATAGTACAGAACAGTGTTGGACTCACGCCTCATTTTCAAAAAATGCGGCGAAAAACTTCCAAATCATTTAGGGTGATTGGTGTGCACCTGACTCGTTAACCATGGTTTGGAGAACCCAGACCGTCTTATGGACTTGCATTTAGGGCCGGCATCAAAATCTCACTATCGGATATTAAGTGCATTGTGGCCATCCCAAGTTGTTGGTGGGCTGAGGACCGATATAATATGCTATTTCTATGCTGCTAATACATGGGAAAAATACACAGGAGTGCAACAAATGGACTGGCCGAAGGTATGATATAAATCACGGTAAGATTTGGGCAATATATTCGTGGCGCTAACTCTTGAGCGTACGAGGGAAAAATGAGATTGTGACAAATGAAGGTAGGGTTCAATGTGAAGCGGAGGGTAGTAGAAACGAAATGGAAAGGGCACTAACCGAGCAACCAGTAGCGCAACAGTGCAAGTACAAGGGTTGCGGTGTAAACGTAGACACCTAGCAGCACCGGTATGAGCCGGTACGAGCAGGGATGAGTCGGAGAAGAAGCAGGGATGACAGGTTGACATTAAGGAAATACACATCCAAGCACGGAGAGCGGGGGCAAGGGCAAGGTGCACCGAAACAAGCAGTGCATGGGAAGTAGCATGCACACAGGGTCGTGGGCGGCGTCAAACGACAGGGATGCATATCGTTCATCACGCCCCGTACACATACCAGGGCCGGGGTGGTTACTGGCGCAGCGAGAGCGGCGGGTTAGTGTCGCGCGAACGTACCCGATGATCGGGCAGCACTGATGCGCTAATGCGCGGTCAAAAGAGCGTGCGGGGGGACTAGATGTGGCGGTTCTGCGCCGCAGACATGCAGAAGAGGGGGCGAGGTGGGCGGGGTGGGCGGGGCGCGCCCCACCCGCGACGTAGTGGGCGATTATGGGGCGTAATATTAGGGCGGCGGACGCGTGAAAAGATCATCTAGGCGTCTGAGGACACCGTATGGTGGTCCTGCGGTGTGAGCGTGTCCAAGGGAAGCCAGGGAGGGCGGAGCAAGGGAGCCAGGGCGGGGGGCAGGTAGCGCAGCATACAGGCAGCGTGAAGGCGGGATTTGGGTATCCTTCAAGAGCGCAGTACGCTCCTAATGATCCCCTGCTGCTCTGCTGTCCCTGGAGGGTGCAAAAGGCGGGGGGGCTAGGCCGGGGCGAGTGGGCGCGCAGTAACATCGATTGCGAGACGAGAACATATTTGAGGTCAGGGACAGCCGGAGAGGGAGGTTTACGCACCAAGGAGTGCCGTGCTACACATACAGGCCGGCAGCGCCCGGCAGGCAGCTTTTGTGCACTAGGCAGGTGCCAGAGGCAAGCCACCCGCAAAGTCCAGCATGCCGTAACGAGGGAGATTCCAAGCGATTGGTGGATGAGAGTTGACAGTGCGGAACAAGAGGAACACCCAGACGAGAGAAGGAGCGAAGAGGGGGCTGGGGGGCTGCATGAAAGGGCAAATAGTGGAAGCGTAAGGGAAGGTAGAAGTGTCACGTGTTTATCAAAAGTGGCCGAATTGGGAACGGCGGCGCGCTTTGTGCACAGACCAGGCGAGGCGGTGCGAGCGCGAGGCCGAGGCGCGCTGGCAGGTGCCCGGTGGCGCGGAAGGAGCACCAAAGATAAAGCTGAGCCGATATATCGGTCACTACGCTAATTAGCGGTCCTGACATATTGCCGCACCACGCAGATCACCAGTCCATTGATGTATCATATCCCCACATACGCCTGCACCTGAATACTTGGTGTCCCAGCACCGCAGGCTCGCAGCTTCACGACCGGGGCGTCTTACTATTGGCTCATAGCTTGAGGATAGAGGCGGACAGCAGGATATAAATTCGCGAGGAGGCGCTGGTCGTGAGGCGCACGAGCAGCGCTAGCGGCGACTCGGATTTACTTCACCAGCGGTGACGATTAGTTGGAGACTGAGGATTCCTTGAGGACGCAGTGCCATGCTAGGCTCGTCATTCTTGCGGCTTCCGCTGCGGTGAGAGGGGGAAAATCTCTAGAGAAAGTATTATTCCTAGTCGCAGCATGTTCCGAGTCCGAAGACGGGAGGGTAGAGATCAAGCACTTGAAGCAGGAACACGGAGAATGACTCATTGGGCCGACGGCTTGATGAAGGCCACGCGACGTGCCGGGATGCCGAGCATCGCCCATGGTGGTTGTTCGAAGCAGGAAGGAAGCGACGTCGGACGGGCCGACAGCCGATGGAAGGTGCAGCCAGATACTCCCACACTCATCAGTAGTAAGACCGCGCACTCCGTCAGCCCGTGTCCGCTCCGCCCTCTCCCGCCCGCCCTCTCCTAACGACACCGCCGCATTCTTCCGGGCACCTTTCCTTGTTTCTATTGCTCGGCCGCCTCGCTCCGAGCAGATCCGCCCCAAACATTCCTGACGCCTCCTACTCCCTGCCCGCTCCTGTCCTCCCAACTCCGCCCGGCTCTTGCCGCTCCCTTTCTCCACCGTTTCCTCCCGACATCGCGGCTTGTGCTCCCGCCCCTTCCGCGGACGACTGCCCGCCGTGCCGCGCGGCGCCGCATGGCTGATCGCCGCGGCCATCAATGTCCACGTCGCTTTCTGACTCACACCATGCTCGCCGCCGTGTCCTTCGAGGATCCCATCCGGCTTTCAGCACTCTTCGGTACTCAGCCCTCCCCACCTTCTCCCTTCAAGCTTCAATCCTCCAATCTTTCGGCCCTTCTTTCGGCTCGCTCGTGCACTACCTCGCTCTTGAGTGTCCCGCATCTGCGCGGCGACTTTCTCTTCTTCCCTCGATTTTCTTGGCAACCACCACGAACGTACAGTTGCTTTTCCTTCGCCCTTCCGCTGCTGAGGCCTCGGAAATCCCTGTTCGCGCCTCATGGACATCGCGCGGTTCATTCATCGCACGGTCTGCTCACGAAACCCTTGAGCCCTAATCCTGCTCGAAATATCACTTGCTGTAGTGCGTCTCGCGTCGGCAACTCAGCCTTTCACTTCTCACGCAGTTCCTGACCAGGTATTCCCATTAGTAACCGGCCGATTCCAACGCGGGCCCCTCTGCTGGAAGATTCGAGGAGGGATAACATGGAAAATTGGTGCGTGCCATGCACCTCGGAATATCCTTATACTCACTCCCCTGCCCACCTCTCTCTCAACCATCGCGCGACCCTTGCGTATCTTCTCAACCTCATACATTTCAGATGCTTCGTCTGTTGTCATCCGTACCCAACACCCCGCATCGTTTCTTCCCTTCACCGCAAAGGTCCAGTTACTCGCCCATCCAATGCTTCAGGTGCATTTCTTTCTTACCTGGAATTCTTTTCTTTCGCTCTGACTGCAATCCTCGCCGTACCTCCTCTCTCCGACGACCTTGTTTTCGAGCGCCGCGTTCGACTCAGACGCATGGATAAGACCCCTCCCTCCAAATGAGCTCGCCCCCACCCCTCGCTTCGAGATCGTCCCTCTCTGCCCGCATGGATGCGCGTTCACCAATTCTTTCCGTGCGCGAATACGCAGATTTATTTCGTCAATGCCCCACTGTTTCTCCCTCTCAAGCAGAGATACACGACCGCCCTATCGGTGTGATCGCGCACAATCCACCATGCTCTGAGACGCCCCCCAGGTGTGTTGTAGAACATTTTCCTCGCACTCCCTCTCCCTTTCCCTGTACGGTGGCAGTAAGACACTGCTTATCCATTTGATTAGGCGAATTGTAGGATGCCTCCGCACCACCCGCACCTCCACATCGGCCTCACCATAACAGCAAACGAGTACCGCCAGCCTTCATTTGAAGGGTGTCCGACTCGTTTACTCTTTCTGTGAGGGTGTCCTGCGCCACCTTGCTCTTTACCTTCGTCATCCAAATTGTATATTCTTTCGGTGGACGTCTCCGAGTCTATCCCTCGTTCTATCCGGCCCCTCACCGCGATATCCATTCTGACTGCCCCAGCAACCCTCCGCGCCTTCCTCAAACTGGTATGCACGGTGAGCTTTGTATACTTGTACAAGTATGGTTCAATGTAACCCAGAGACTCTAGGTTATTGAATACAGCTGCCGTATTCTCCATTTCATCAACCAACCCCATCCTCCAGGGAATTCTTTCGATAGGACCTGGAGTCTGCGGCACACTGAAAGAAGAGCGATCCAGCCCGCGATAAAATACATGAAAGTGTTGACGTCGACTGCTTTCCTCTAACCCGCATTGTAACTTAGGTTTCTAAACCCCACGCAAACGTTCAATCTCAAGTTTTCGCGCACTGCTCCGTGCAGTCAAATCGGCGTCAAGGCTTCCCTCTCCAATCCAGTGCGCATCCCAATCAGCTTTGAATTTTCCCACCTCTTTTTGTTATTTCTTCTTTAGCGTCGAATACTATTCTATTCCTCCAAATAACTTTCTCTTTCTGTGCTGAGCGGGTGCTGTTGAATTTTACAGTTTCATTTGCATCCGTTTGACACACAAGACGATGACGCGTTCTCACCCGCGGCTAATTCAAACTCCACCATCACCACCACCACCCAAACTCCCCGACATCCACTTTGCATCGCACGCCCAGAAACCTCACGGATGAGTTCAAACACTGTTGGAGAGCGTGGTATCGATAATTGACTTTTCTACGTTCCTGGACGGTTCCAACAAGCAGGAAGTTGCAAATAAGATGCTGAAATCTTTCAGGGACATTGGCTTCGTCTACCTGGGTAACCATGATATCCCTTCGGAAGAAATTGTCCGGATGATTGAATTGGTCCGTTGTAGCGCTATGTCTGCATCTGGAGTCCGCCATCCCGGTAGTCCAAGACATTCGTCGCCCTGCCCGATAGACATCAAGAAAATTGCTCCGTATCCGCTGTCTGGAACTCATCACCGAAATACATGGTTCAACTCACTCTTGGCTCGATCTTCTTCAATTCTACTCACTTCCAGGGCAGGAACAGGTTGTCCAACATGTGTATGAGCCAGACGGACTCTCTATCACTAATAGCGGACAAATTATTCTGAAAGATATAGATAGATTTCAGCCTGATCTGTGCAGAACTGAGTGAGATACGGACAATTCTTTGGCGGGGATCACAAACTGCCCAAAGCGGCAACTTTTCAATCCCCTCGGTTCCTGTAAATAGAAGAAACACAAGTTCGCAGAAGCTTCTCTTTAGCGTCTAGCGAGCGTTAGATGGTTGCGAAACCCCCAAAAGGCGTCCCGCGCAACAGAAGTTGGGGCCAACTTCCAGGTTCAGTAACATAGGTAATCGAACGCGGTCACGTGATGGTTGGCGGGAAGTCGAACGCGTCTTTATGAAACCTCAGCTGAGTGAAGCACACCGCCCGGAGTCCTGCACTATGTGAGGCTTATTTTAGTACAACGACTGACTGGAAGTGGCCCGACAAGCAGGCACTCTGACGAGGTCATTATGCAGCCCTTCACGTCTAGGATCCCCACCGTAACCGTACACGGTTATGGCCAATCTCATGCATATACTCAAAGCTTGAATTCAGAGTCTAGAGTCCTTGTCCCGGCCGTTGTCGGCCTGTCCCCTTATTGTCAGCGCCAACGCTTAGCGGTCAGTGCACTGCCTGCCATCCGCAACATTCTCTAAGCGATGTCATGGGTTCTATTCAAAGGAGTTCAAAGTCCACAGTAGCAGACATGGCCTTCAATTCATGCCAAGTGTTGGAGGTCTGTCTAAAGTCGGCACTATGTCTATGTCTATTAATGGCTGACAGACTGTCATCTCGGGCACTCTCAAGTGGCTGATCCTGAGGCCCTGGGTTCTCTCGACTGTCAAACGATCAAAGCCTCAGTCAATATCATTTGTTCAGCGCCGGCAGAGAAGTTCACTCGTGATTCACGTCGGGGAACTGGAGCGCTGAGTATGTCAAGGAATGTATTCCGGTATGTCATCGACCAGCTTTGTTGAACTGCCGATATGCTCGCCAGAGCTATCTTCAATATCGAAAAAGTGACAGCCGGATCTCAAGTGGCTTTAGTTGAAGGTTCCTGAGCATATGAAAACAGTTGTGATTGTCCACTGAAGATCCGTTCAACGCGAACATGACGATAAGACCTGTCCAATTCTCCTATAAAAGAACCCGTTTTCCCCTCTTGTCCTCACCACACTCACCACTAACAATCAATGCGCTACTCCTCCCAACTCATTCTCGCTCTCGCCGCGCTTATGCACGCCGCCACCGCAATTGCTCTGCCTACCGAGGAACGTGCATGCCCAGGGCCTCCATCGGTGCTCAGAGCCCTCCAGCCCGAGACCTGCTCCAAGGGGGCCTGCAGCGCGACAGTTTTTTGTTGCACTTGCTACAGCTGCACAAATGGGGTGAGTTCTATATTCCTGAATTCGTCCCTTGTAGATCTTTGCTTATGTTGGATGTTCTAGAAATGTCTTGAATGACTGCCATGATAAGAATTGCGCCGAATCGGGATGAATGGCTGAATTTTCTCCGTAGTTTGTGGAGTCGTACCGTTATAGTTATTGTGCTGGCTTATGTAAATTGATATGCTGCACTGATTTGTCGCTCAAGTTCATTTATGAATTCGCTCTTCAGATTCCGCATCTTCCCCGAGATTCTGGCTGCCAAAACGGCATTATATACACCTCGTGTTATTTTCGTTGCCGGTGATGGAGTATTGTCAATGTCCCTACTTTATGTTCTTCAAAGAGACAACCACGTACATGAAGAAGTCGGAGCTCCCGTTTTTCGACACTTTACGCGGTGTCTCGGAATCACCGGCAGTCCCTTCATGTTTGTCCAGCCGTTCTGACCCTCAAAACGGTGGCTATGGCAGGAACATAGCCACCGTTTTGAGGGTCAGGACGGCAGGGCAAAGAGATAGCAGCATTGCCCTCCAAGTGTGTGTAGTCTCGACCGAATTTCTGGGCAGTCGCTGATATGGATAAAAAAAGGCGCTCCACGGCGCGGGCGGGCCCCCTGCGCTCGCCCAGTACGGATCGGTAGCAGCTGTCTCCCGCGTTGCCAGGGTATATTCTTTGGTGGCGTGCGCCCATAAGAATAGCGCACATCAAGATGCTGTCGTGCTCTCAGCGCGCTGCCAGCCCTAAGTTAAGAATGGTGAGCGGCGTTTATGAGCAAGGGCCCCGGTGCTGGTGTCGCAGCAACTTCGTCGTGATCTAGTATGTACGTCTCCTCTCTGTTCCGCTTGAGCGCGGCTAACATAACTTCGGAACCGCACACAAATATCAGAAGGCGCATCAAGCGGGAGTCTTTGTGGGTGAGGCCAGGGGGGAGAACGCCTTGGCTGCGCTAGCAGACAAGATGGGGGACGAGGGATGACCTCGGAGCAGTCGACCATCTTCGATACGTCCTGGCGAGGACCTGCATCTTCGCGAACGCCTGCTGGAAGGAGGACCCATCAGCGCCTGGTTATTGACGTTCGCTTGCCAGCCTGAGAGGCGGGCGGTTGCCGAGTCGCGGGCCAAATTCGCGTCCGACTGAAGGCGTAGCACGCCGGCAACCGCAGACTCGACCTCACCCTGGTTTCCGCCCGTTCCGGGGAAGAGGGTGCCCCTCAGCTGAGTCTCGACGAAGAACTGGGTGTCGAAGACCGAGGGCGTTGAGTCAAAAGGCAGACCGGATAGAGACGGGTCAACATCGTCGGCTCCGGCGATGGAGTGGCTAACATGTCAGTAAGCGACGAGTGAAATGACTCCTAGAAATTGCGTACGAGGCGAGGAGCGCCACAACCTCTGCAGGGGTGAGGCCAGCGTCGCCCATGCGGGCGAGAATGTCGTCAACGGTCTTTTGAGAGACTTCAGAACGTCAACGTCTGTACTGGCGTAAGCACGTACGGAAAGGCTCGGGGACAGTGCCATCCGGAGCGGGGAATGTCGCATCGACACGGCCGAACATGAACGTCGGGCGAAGGATACCGGGGCACTTTGTCAAGCTGACCGCGGCGGAGAACTGGATGCTAGGATAGATGTAAGTAAGAAAGACCTAGATGTGTTGACGGGAAGTCGTACAAGTCGGCAACCGAGATGTTGTGCTTTGCGATGAAAGGCGCCTCGAGATTGAAGGCGTCGGCGATGCCGAGTTAGCGTCAAAGTCGAGCTCAGTCTCCGCAAAGATGAAGATCGAGCCATCTGCGCCAGTACTGTCGCATTGGTCAGCCGCGGTATCAGCAGGGAGAGGAGGATATAATTGGTACCCCATGCTCGGGTTGCTGTTCGAAAAGCCGATGGCATCGTGGAAAGCGACGCGCAGGGCGGTATGAGCGGCGTCGCTGCAGTCTTCGTCGGCGAACATGCTTGTCTGGATGTCTCGAGCACGGGGAACAGAGCGCAGCAGGCCTCGTAGACACTGTGTTACCGTCGGGGCACACCACACGATGAGTGAGCGCCGCTACAAACACTCTTCAGTTCGGCAAAGTCAGGTTCAGAGGAGAGGTGGCACCGTTGGAAACAGTCGCGGGAAGCGGCGAGCAAACAAATGTCGTGGACAAGATGCAACCGGGGCTAAGGATTCCGAAGACGGTAGCCAAATGAGCAGGTAGAGGCTGAGTCTCTCTGGGCTGTCGCAACCCTGCTTTTATACTGTTCATCGGCTCTTCCGGCTAACTTGGGACGTGCTCATTCAGTAAGAATTGAAACGGGTTGGGATGCACAGCGGGTTTAATTCAGGGAGTTTCACGTCGGTTCAACGCGACCGTGTCCGTCCGGACACATGCATATTGCCGGTCCGGTCCCAGCGAGCGTGGTAACGGATTGTAGTACGCCAGAGGTTGGCTGCGAGGCGTTCGAAAAACATGCACGTGTACTTACCGATACTACGGCATGCGAACGCTCGGTGATGTGTGAGAATAAAAGCCTCAAAGGTGTTGCATTCCAACGTCCTAAAATGCAATCGTGAGACCAGTGTAAATATACCGACCCAACTAGGTGGATTGATGCGAGAGATTTCCATTTGTCATGGGCGGAAGTCGGGTACGGATAAGGAGTTGTATTTACCTGGGCTGAAGAAGACTCATGAGTCGGGTATTCATTGGGTGATTTGATGGTGTGCTCTCGTCGTCGAGGATGACATTTCCCCCGCGAGTCGTTCGTAGGCTTAGCCTGAAATCCCAGCCGGAATGACCTCCACCACCACCAATGTTGATTCCGGCATGAATCACGGACCCTGGCAGGCATTCTTACAGCATGCGAGGAAATAGACTGAGATATCTATTTTTTGCTGCGTAAATTTATCCCCTCCCACGAATCGTGTAAACTGTACCAGTTAGCGGGGTGATGTACGATTGCAAAGCACCAGGCAGTACCTGCTGCGGGCCCGAATTTATTCTGTTGTAAACTGGCGAGGAGAAGGTGCTTGTGAAGTGCGGCGTTGTAACTGCATTCTTGCACTGCGCGGTAGACCGTGCAATTCCCACGGTTTTGAACACCCAGAAGTTCTGTTTGATGGGATCAACTTACACTGTACAAGAAATTGCCTTCGCTTCGGCAGCAGGGCGCAAATTGAAAATGAGTCAAGTAATCTATTCACTGGATTCAAGGGCTAAATAGCCGAAGCATCTTGGAAGCACTGCCTCGCCGGACCTAGCCGAAGCACGTGTGGCTAGGCGACGTAGCCACGTCTGGCTAACTAATACCTACCTACCTACCTACCTACCTACCTACCGGTGAAGAAGAAATGGGTGGTCCGTAAGGGGACTGACACCGGGGGCAAAGGCCAAGGCACCTGAAAAACAGGTGCCTTGACAAGAGTTGCTACGCACCTGTTCGGCGAATCTTTTGAGGATGCCAAACACGTCTTTGTAAAATAGTCCTTTATAGATAGAAAGGAAATTGATTAATTTTATGTACATATGACTCAGATTAAGGAAATTTGCCACGTGCGGCATGTAAATTAGTGCAGGATCTATAGCGCAGCCGCAGATGGCGCCGCCTCCATGCCCAGCGACGGCATGATGGGCCGTGAGGTTCCTTGTGACCAGTCGCGCCCCCGTGATGAGTCGGAACCAGACTGGCTCGAAGCTCGAGCCAGCCCGGTTTGAAGCCCTTCGCGACGTGCTCGTACATCACGCCCGCTGCCGGCGTCACGCAACTGCTTGCCCGGCCCAGATCCCCGACACCAGACTCATTTGTCATGCCCGCCACCGGCGTAACGCAGCCGCTCGCCCCGCCCCGACCCCCGCCCCGAGCTCGTGCATCACGCCCGCCACCGGCATCACGCAGCTGCTCGCCCCGTCCGATCCCATGCACCGCCGGCGCGCTTTATCCCCAGTGCCTTTGTCGGCACGCTACCCACCCGCACATCGCCTTTGTCGGCAGTCCACCTCATCTGCACGTCGCCTTTGTCGGCACACTGCCCCACCCGCACGTCGCCTTTGTTGGGACTGCGCCCATCCGCTTGTCGCCTTTACCGGCGTACAACCCCACCTTGCTTCGTCGCCTTTTCGTAACAACCCCACCCACACGCCATGGAACACTCACCTTTGTCCGAACACTGCCGTACCGGCACGTCACCAGTCTCGGCATGCTCCCCTGCCCACGCTTCGCCTTTGTCGTCACTCTCCCCCACCTGCTCGCTGCCTTTGTCGGCACACAGCCCTGCCTCCACCTTGCCTTTGTCGGCACTGTACCCTGCCCGCTCGCCTTTGTCGGCACGCATCCCCGCCTGCCCATCGCCTATGCCGGCGTACTGCCCCACCCACTCGTCGCCTTTGTCGGGCTCGCACATCGCCTTGATCGGCACGTGGGCACGCCTTTGTTGCATCTTGGACTCCGGAGCAGCCCGCCTTCGTCTGCCTTTGTCTACCCCAAATACGTACCGGAGGCCCGACCCCGCCCCACCTTTATCAGCCCCACCCCTCACGTGAGGCCCACTCAATTCTACACAATCTAGCAGTCACAAGCTAGTTATGAGTAGATGTAGTTACAATATTAGAATGTAAGTAGTTAGTTGAACGTCTGGAAGGGAGCCAAGCTCGATTATAATTGCCCGTGATCTCAGGATCCTGCCCGTGCACTCATGATACATCAACACGCGTGTGTCACGCCCGCCGTCGCAGACATCGACGCGGAGGGGAAGTGCGTGCGCAGCGCCAGGAACGGATGCCGCCTCAAACGCCCGAAACGCACTGCGGGCATGTACAGGAAGTCTGCAGCGGCGTCAGCGCAAGTGCGATGGTATTTTGAAAATAAGATCGACGTACCTGCGCTATTTCAGACGCTGGAGTTGGAGCGAGTATACCCACCGCCCGAAACACACCGCGGGTGTGCATAGGAAACCCTGGCGCATCTCTGGCCTCGTCAGCTTAAGGGCTAAGACGCGGAATTTGGCGACCACCGTGTATGCCACCACCTCAAACGCACCGCAGGCGGCTATATGGAAGCCTATGCTATCTTCAGCGTCGTCAGCTCGAGGGTGGTGTAATTTTTTAATGAAGAAATTAACCTACCTGCAGTGGGCGCTGCTTTGGGCGCGCTGGAGCTAGATTTGGCGACCAGCAAGTGCGCCTGCCGTCCGAGACGCACCGCGGGCGTGTACAGGAAGTGCTAGCGCATCTTCGCCGCCGTCAGTCTAGGGGCACAGAGAAAAAATCATAATCATCACGTACCTGCGGCCTTGAACGCTCAAAATTGATTACAGCCGTTTGCAGTACCGAAGGCGCGAACAGAAAAATTACCCTTTTGGGCAGATTTTGATCCTCGCGACCGATTTCCTCGTAACTCTCTGAGTTCTGCACGAATTTTTCTGGACTGTAAAGGCAAATCTGTTGTCATTACCCGATTGTCAAAGGTATTCAAGTGATCACAGTATCTTAGGGCACCCTAGGATACTTACCCATCGTCCAGCGTCCGAAAACACGTGTTTCGTCCAGGTAATTAGGTCGCGTCGCGGCTATTTACAGTCACGACCATGCATGACTTCCCGTGATTTCATCACTTCCGACTCGTCACTCGACGCGCGTCTTTCTTCTCTACCACGACGACGGCACCACTCCCATTCATCAATGTCTCAAGCGACCCCGGATCCACTTCAAGTCCGGCTTTCTCTCTCTTCAACTCCTCCCTGTGCCTGATTCAAGTTCTGATTCTGTAGATTTGGATTGCCAGTGGTATTACTGAGGATTCTGGGCCTGCTGACGCCGATATCAACGTCGTTTGGTACGACAAACCACCTACCATATCATCGCCTCCACCAATTCGCATGGCCTCCGGAATCAACACGCACTTTTCGATTTTTTGACTTTCGGGACTTGGCCTTTAGGCTTTGACTTTGGCTTTAGACCGGTTTCTTCTTAGCAGGCTTCGGTTCAATCTCTGACTCGCTGTGATCAGCATCCGAGGTCGGATCGACAGTCTTTGGCTTTGGTTTCGGTCCCGGCTTCTTTCTGGTGGGCGCACGGACATCGGCATCGGAGTTGTCTGAAGTGACGTCCGATTTACGCTTGCCAGTGGTGGACCGCGTAGTCCGGACAGATGCAGCGATAAATCGGAAAAGTCCTCTTCGTCCGAAGGAGGCTCCATGGGTGTCGGAGAGAAAGGAAATTCAAGTGGAGGTGCATCGGAGGGAGGAGGAGAAAGTGAATTGGATTCTGAAAGAGTCTGAGGCTGAGTACTGCTGGTATCTAGGTCTTCTTGCGCTGACGAGCTCTTGAAGAGATTTCCTACTGGGCATCCGCTTGGGATGAGTGGAACCGACGACGCGCGTCGATGACGAGTTGGAAGTGATGAAATCAGGGAAGTCAGGCATGTCGTGACTGTAAATAGCTGCGACACGACTTAATTACCTGGAAGAAACACGCGTTTTCGGACGCTGGACGATGGGTAAGTATCCTAGGGTGCCCTAAGATACTGTGATCACTTGAATACCTTTGACAATCGGGTAATGACAACCAGATTTGCCTTTACAGTACAGAACACGGTTGAACAGGGCAGGGATAAGGCAGGTAAGAGTTATCGGTGCATTTGGCTCTATCACGTTTCTCTTTACATGTAGAAGTACCCAGTTCCAATAAATCAGCTTGCTAGGACAAAAACTGAACCAACTAGTCTCAATTTACGCTGACCCGAGCCTCGAATGCTCACAGATACAAAATATGACATTTTTGAAAATCTCTCTATCACTAATTGCGTACGAATTAGCCCGAATTATCTAGCTATGTTTCAGCTCAATTCGTGCAGAACTCAGAGAGCTACGAGGAAATCGGTCGCGAGGATCAAAATCTGCCCAAAAGAGTAATTTTTCTGTTCGCACCTTCGGTACTGCAAACGGCTGTAAGCGACGAACGACGGCGAGCTGCGGACATGCGGAACCTAGCGCAGCCTTCATATACAAAGATGCAGTAAGGGCCGACATGAAAATCTGGTCGGAGAACTAGAGGGAGCAGATCCGGAGGAGGTGACATGTAAGTCTGCCCGCACGGCGTCAACATCCGTGAGTGGGTGCAAAGGCCGACATGAAGTCTAGCTAGGGAAGGAGCGACATGCCAGTCTACTCCAAAACCAAAATCATGGCAAAGTCGAGGAAGAGCGGGAGGTGAAGGTGCAGGTCCAAACATAAGGCCTCAAGGGTGTCGACGCGTGTGGACATCTGCGTCACTGAAATGGAAATTAGGATCAGCCTAGACACAGACCCAGTGCGAGACGTACTTCTGTCGAGAATCTGGGTCGAAGGTTTCGCCCCGCCCAAGCGACATGGAGTCTGGAATTCTTGAAGGGAGGATTTTTGCTGGGATGGAGCGACTTGAAGTCTGCTCCTGGCAAGGCGGGAGCGACATGAAGTCGGCTCCTCGCGTCTTGTTGAGTGCGTCGGGACGATGAGGAGATGAGGAATGAGGGGGAAAGGAAGAGTAAGGTTAAGGTTACTCTTGTAATCACGCTTACTGCACGCCGACAGACCACAACAACGCGCCAATTATCAGCGCGTTCGACTCAAAATATTCTCAAACTCGTTTTCTCATCCAATGTAAGCGCAGTTTATTCAATGATCTCAATACCAATCATTTATAAGCCTTCCTCTTCGTCCATGGTGTACCCAGCGCCACCGAGAGGCAACGCCGTCGAGAACTAGCGGCAAGCTAGCTTTTTCATCGTCCTATCCTGTCCAGCTAATCGTCTAGGTCCCGAATTCCGAACCCCATCGACCAAATGCTCGCGTATCTTGAGCGACCACTGTACAAGGATTTCCCCGGCGAACTGTACACCGTCTTCGGCGTCGTCCGCGTCTTCGACGACGACCTCCAGTGCAACATCGACCGCCTCGAGATCAAGGCCGGGTATTCGACGGACACGGCGCGCTGCCAGCTCCAGTACAGAGCTTCGGGGAGGTGGAGTTCGAATGGTACTACAAGTACCGCTGCAGCAGTATAAAGCTTATAGGTGAGTTTTTGCCCGTCCTTTCAACATTCTGGCTTACCTTTCAGAACACCTTGTCCCATCTCACCCTCCGAGAGTGCGGGGCGGCATTGCCACCTCGCCCATGTCCGGGATGCGGTGTCCGTCACCGCGAGTTCTTTTCGATGTCCGCGGCTGGTGGGATCGAGGGGCTTTGCGGGATTATCGAGTTTTGGTCGGGCACTCTGGGGGAGGCAATTGACCGGTAAGTTCGTCTTTAATTCGGGTCAAAGGCGATACGCATTCACCTCTAGGGTTGATATTCATGTAAACTAGTTACAGGCAATGCTGCAACAGGCAAAGCACCAGAAATCTTTATTCTTGACGCGGCGAACGATGGGAGATAGCTTCCAAATGAAGCGGCAACGGGTTATTTACGCTGCCATCCTTGGACTCCATAGTTGTTCGCTCGATGCGGGCCGGCTCCCAAACATGTACAGGAACGCACACTGGAATTTTGGGGTAGGACAGAAAGGTGTGGGGGCGGTAAGATACAATGTACATGACACACCATAGAAAGCAAAATTCTGACCTAGGTGAAGATCCTATCCAAAACTATATAAATCCATAGCAAAAATACAGTTTAATAAAATGTTGATAACTTGATTTGGTACAAAACTGCTACAAAAGTAGCTACAATCCATAACCGTTTCCAAGACACCAATTCATTCATTGTCCCGAGCGTACGAAAGGACTATTGAAAGAGGGCCTTTCAGCAGCCATTTCGGGTGAGAACAAAAGAAGGTCTTTCCCATATAGCTGAAAGCCGCGCCAAAAGCAATTCTTTCGGCAGCGCTTTCAGCTATATGGAAACAAAGACTTTCCTAAATTTAGGAAAGCATTGCAGAAACAGCATATTTCCGAGCAACCCCAGGGTGCCCCACAGGTGTACCCACAGGTGTACCCGCAGGTGTACCCGTAGGTGCACCCACAGGTACACCCGCCGGTTGTCGACCCTGAATTACAAAATCAAAACTGCATCGGTGCCTCCTCCTGCAGCGCGCAGCCATCCGCCCTAGCCTACAGTTGCTCGCCGGGCGGCCCCGCACCGCGAGCACGCATGCACAACGCTCCGCGGAATCACGGGCGCCTCTGCAGCGTGGCGCGCGCGGCAGGGCGTCTAGATCTTCAAACGCTGTGCCGTCAAGTCCCGCTCGAGCAGATTCACGATCTAGGAAGTATATGTCAGCTCCGAGAAGCGGGAAGTATCACATACCTTCCCAACCAACATCGACATGGTGGAGATAAGTGCTGCAAAAGCGCGTCAGTGCCTCCTAACATACAATCGATGTTCAAGGATTAACATACATTATTTTCTCGGTTCCAGACCTGAACCACGCTAAAGCCCAACCTGCGTTACAGTCCGTATTATTTAATTACATTTCGTGTCTGGACAAAAATTAATCAGTCGGGATGTAAGAACTTCACTAAAAGTCACTTGCCTAATGCTGAGCCAATTGAGGCGCCACAGATAATACTCGAAAGCCGCGATGATACCGTCCATTTCCCCACAACGCGCGAGGTTGAATTTTTCTTTGTGGCGCACGCCGCAGAACTCGCAGCGCTTGGGCGGAATCCAGGCGCCGTGAAGTCGGAAGTGGAGGTGAATGAGAGCTTCTGCAAGGAAAAGTTAGCGCACGTCGTTGCGATGAAAGAAGCTCACCAAATCGCCGCGCGTCTGGGACATGGTAGTAAAATTTCCATTCCTGCTGCTGGGGACGGCATTGGCGCCTCCATTCGCGCTTACGCCGCGGGGGCATGCCGGAAAACCCAATTTTGGCCTCGCGCTCAGTCGGGGAAGAAGGTGGGAGCTGGTTGGGCGCGATCTCGAAAGTATAGATGCCTCCGGGCCGCCAGAGAGCGGGTTGGAGGTAAGGATAGCGTCGATGGCGGCGTCCATCGTGGCGCTGATCGCTGCATTCATGGTGAAGGACTGCGGACATCAGCTCTAAAAAACAGCCCATAGGACGACGTACCTGAGTAATCATGACGTTCAGAACTTACAGGAGCCGTTAGCAGAAGAATCGAATCCCAAAACAACAAAACTCACCTGGAATTGGGCGTGGTGGTGGTGGTTTGAAGTCAAGAGAGAGAGGCCTGCCGGTCAGCGGCAGCCCTCTTGTATAAGCACGGCAGTGAATGAGGAGGAGCGGCAAGGAGGGCTGCTGGACGTCGCAGGCGCTGGATGTCGTTTGATGGCGGCGCTGCTGCGGCCAGAGTGGCTGTGCTGTCCCGATCACACTCCCGCCTCTTCCCGCCGTGTCGTCCTCCTCGGCATCGGTGTCTCTCTCTACGGCGGCGAAGGCCGCGTTCACCGCCAGCCTGTTCAAGTCCATCCACTACCCCAAAGAGGTTGTGCCCGCCCGCCGCGGCTCCCCGCTGCTCATCGGCGTCAAGACCGACAAGAAGCTCAAGGTTGACTTTGTTGACATCGAGTTTGCCGGGCAGGATAACGACGCCGAGGTCGATTCCCGTACGTTCAATGTGCTTCATTACCGAATCCTCGTCCTTATCCCTCTCACAGTGCAGCCGCAATTGCCCGGCTCGATGCTCGCGCCGCCGCCAGTCGCACGTGCCAGCGCCCCGCGCCGTTCATCGCGTAGACGCAAAAGTGTTCTTTGCACGCTCCCCGACCTGAGGGTGCGTGTCTTGATCCGAGATACTCTAGGTGCGTCCGCCCACGCCCTCGCTCGCATTTTCGACTGATCGCGAGATATTCGGCGCGAGGGCCGCAACACAGGAACACACGGCCGATATCCATCGCGTCCGAGTGGTACACATACCCGTAGCCTCCAGTCGCCCGTCGCCGTGACCACCCCATCCCAAACCCACGCACATCGCCCCATCAAGCACGGCCTCGTTCCATACCGTCGATCCTATCGCAGCATATCGGATTGAGCACGCGCACTGAAGCAAGCTGTCCTTGTCGGGGGTGCGTCCTGCCCGCCCCCTGGTGGCCCTGCAGCTGATGTGCATACCAGATCTCAACGACCCACGCTTCGCTTACTCTCCTCTGCTCGCCTCCATCTGCATCTGCATATCCGCGCCGCCCGTGGCGGGCGCACGCATCTGTTCTCCCGGGACACTGCAGGTCTCAGCGACGCCCGCTGCCTATGCGCTCCTCGCATCTGCGTACATATCTGCGCTACAGTGCGCTCCCTCCGTATCCATGGCTCATCGGGATTGGGTCGATGCGCAGGCTAGTCCCGGCGCAGTGGGGGCGCGCGCGTGGGGATCCATGCCCCGCCGCCGGCGACATATTTGCGGATTTGCAGGATGCGGGACGCGGGACGCGCGTCGTCGGGGATGCTGCGCACGCACGACGAGCTGCGTATCCCATGCGCCTCCCCTCTCCTCTATGTGGTTGGGACGCGGGGAAGGAGGGTCGGTGTGCCGCGGGTACAATACTGGTAGCTGATCGGGCTCGAGGTCATGGCGCATGTTATCCCGCAGCATGTTGGGCGGTGTAGAGGGTGCGTCCATGGGCGCAGCACGGTGTGCGGAAGAAGGTGCGGGGTGCTGATGCTGTCGTTTGTGGGTGCGGACGGGGGGTGCGGGGCGGAGCGGCCGCAGTGCGCGGATACGACACGGCTGCTGCTGTTGGTGCGGGGGTGCAGATGCGGAACATGGACGACTTCGGTCGCGTCTGCGGGCTGCGGGGCGGGGTGCGCGCGCCGTGGGTATCTGCGTGCCTGGTACATACTCTGAGGCGCGCGGGGATCGGTGGAGTGCATGGCAGGGAGGGCGGCATTGTCCCGGAGGCGCGCGCGGGGCGGGGGACGGCTCCACCTGTCCAGCTTC